>JARYGA010048768.1:0-36678 GCA_030545235.1 Helianthus tuberosus
AATCTGATAAAATCTGATAAAACTCTGATGAAAATTTTTCTTTCCATCAGAATTTCTGATAAATCCATCAGAATTACCAGAAATTCTGGTAAATTCATCAGAAATGTAAATTATGGTTTTAGAATATTTAATGGGTTTATCAGAGTTCATCAGAAAATTTAATAAATACATTGGAATTCATCAGAAAATCTGATGATTTTATCAGAAAGTTATATTTTATTTTAGTGGAGTAAATAACTAAACAAATGGGTATAATAATTAAATGAATAAGTGGTCAATTTAAATAAATAAATGGACAGAAATGAATAAGTGAATAACTGAAATAAATAAATAAATAAATATAAGCGGTTCGACGTACGGACATGGATATAAGTATATAAAAATAAACAGAAATGAAATAACTGAATTAAAATGAATGAAATACTGAACTAGAAATACTGAAATGAAATAAATAAATAAATGAAGTACAGAAATGAAACGACTGAATTAAAATAACTGAAATGATAGAATAAAAGAAAATGGTTCGATTCCAAACTCATTAACTGAATTAAATAAATAAAAAGGAATAAATGTTAGTCGAATGATAAAATAAGAAGTTAGTATGTTAGTAAGGTTAGCGGTTAATAGAGTCAGTCAGTTAATTGGTTAGTAAAACAGAAAAAGAAAAAGTTAGTCAAACGGTTAAATATTAACAAGTTAGTAAATAAGAAAACAAAATAAATACAAAAATGTACAAGTATTCACAGTTTGTACACCGGTAAAATAATGACTTGGATTGTTCCATTAATTTCGCCGTGTCCCCGGCAACGGCGCCAAAAACTTGACGTGGGCGCGACTATACACATTTTTTAGAGTATTTACAATCACACCCAGCGTAACTTGGTGTTTTAAATTTATAAAAATGGTTTATACCTTAACATTAAAACACACACAACAAAGGACAAGTGTATCTCGTCATATATGTAGCAAAGTATTGGTAAGAGCCAGATATCGATCCATAGAACACGGGCGTTATTAAGTACTAAATCTTTGTCATTAGAATGCCAGATAAAAGGATAAGTGAATGGTTGTTTAACTAAATTATCTAAATTATATCTAAAATATAATATACTATTATCTTGTTTCACAAACAACCTAAACATGTTATCTATCACATAAGTCACAAAAGCATTTAATCAATTTTCCAATTTCAAGACAGTTAGTCATCCGCTAGGAGTTTTCTAACATGATTCTTCGGAAAGTTAACGCGATAAACACACGTTAACCACCTAAAATCATTCTTTAGCGAGCTATTGATATTCATTCATTTAAACCTTTAAAGATAGATTAGTCATCCGCTAGGAGTTTTCTAACCTCACTTATCAAAGAAAGCAATACCGATGGTCACAATACAGCCACGAGGATAAGCATTTAAGTAGATCATATAACAACATATTTCACCTTTACAAGTCTTGAACACAAATCTACCATGTCAGCAATTTCAGACCAAAACTACTAAACAAGGATCATAAACTGCATGCCATATAATTCGTTAGAACTCTTACGTGCAAGAAAGCATTCCTAATCAAAATAAGATATATCTTAGATAAAACCAATACCCCTCTCGAGTCTCATGGTGTAAACAAGTTTACAAATAAGTGATTAATAGAGAAATAGTTACCATCCCACTAACCACAGATTCATTATCCAAGATAATCCAACATAATCTGGAAGAAAGGTTCAATATATAATCATGAAGATTCAAACATGAAAAAGTACTAAAGTTTCATACAAACAAGATTACAACATAAAGATTATTCAAGAAACAAGTTCATAACTGCGATTACATAAACTACATTAAACATAAACTAACATCAGCTCAATACTTGCAAAATGATCAGAATACATGTTCAAGAACAAGGGATCGAACCATAAATAAGCAAGGAATTTACGGGTTGGATCGGTTATGCTTCCACTCGTTCTTTAAGATTCAAATGGGTCTGATCAGGACTGCTTCGGAACCCAGAAATCGCCCAGAAACATGGAGAAAAACCCAACATTTGAACCAGTAGCGAATGGCTGTATTTATAGAACATTTTTGTGATCGACACGGTCGTGTTGATCGGGTCACACGGTCATGTGACAGGTGTTGTCGGGTGATGTCAGTTTGCTGATTCGGAGTCAGCCAAGTGGACTAGTGGACAAGTTATCTCGGTCACCAAATTGGCACGGTCATGCCATTGGTCGCACGGTAGTGCGATATCATCAGAATGGTGATTAGAAATCATGGTCTGGCTAGTGCACGGTCATGCGGCGGGTCGCACAGTAGAGCGGCCCGGGAAAACATCAACACTGGCTTTTACACTGGCAGTGCTACCGAGATCGAAGGATCGGCACGGTAGTGCCGATGGATGGCACGGTCGTGCCACACCTGGCAGTCATCAGAATTTTGTTCTTTTTATCATAAATGCATCAGAATTTGTCCGTTTTCATCAGATTTTTCTTTTGTGCTCTGTTTAAGGCCTGAAAATACAAAAGTATCGAATTTGGTACCTAAACGTCGTGTTTTCGGTAAAAAATGCTTAAAATGAAAGTGTTTTGGGGTATAAAAACATGTATATTTTAACGTATATCAATATATATATGCGGATTAGACACCAAAAAATAAACACTCAAAGAATGGCTACAATTTAAGGAATGTGTTTAGTGACGGCATCAGATTCCTAATTGATGGAGAAAGGTCTGATGGCAAGAAAAGCTGCTTCCAGGAGGTTGTCAAGTGTTTTCGCTCGACGATTCCATTCTTGGGTGGTTGGTTTGGCCCTTGTTCCTGTAACTCGAATCCTAGCCCGGTATATCCCATTTGAGTTTTACACCATTGTGAACCTTACGCCTTTTTTACTCTCTGATCAAGGTTCTCATCATCGAAAAATCTTCGTAAACTAAATCACACATGTATAAGTTGACATTTAAGAGATATACAGTCAAGAAAATCAAGAGCAATGGTGATATATATGTGGATTAGACTCCAAAACATAAACACTAAAAAAATGGCTACAATTTAAGGAATGTGTTTAGTGACGGCATCAGATTCCTAACTGATAGAGAAAGGTCTGGTGGCAAGAAAAGCTGCTTACAGGAGGTTGTCAAGTGTTTTCGCTTGACAATTCCATTCTTGGATGGGTGGTTTGGCCCGTGTTCCTGTAACTCGAATCCTAGCCCGGTATATCCCATTTTAGTTTTACACCATTGTGCCCTTACGCCTTTTTTACTCTCTGATCGAGGTTCTCGGCATTGAGAAATCTTCGTAAACAAAATCACACGTGTATATGTTGATATTTAAGAGATATATAGTAAAGAAAATCAAGAGTAATGGTGATATATATGCGGATTAGACACCAAAAAATAAACACTCAAAAAATGGCTACAATTTAAGGAATGTGTTTAGTGACGGCATCAGATTCCTAATTGATGGAGAAAGGTCTGGTGGCAAGAAAAGCTGCTTCCAGGAGGTTGTCAAGTGTTTTCGCTTGACGATTCCATTCTTGGGTGGTTTGTTTGGCCCTTGTTCTTGTAACTCGAATCCTTGCCCGCTATATCCCATTTTAGTTTTACACCATTGTGAACCTTACATTTTTTTACTCTCTGACCGAGATTCTCGGTATTGAAAAATCTTCGTAAACTAAATCACACGTGTATATGTTGACATTTAAGAGATATACAGTCCAGAAAATCAAGAGTAATGGTGATATATATATGCGGATTAGACACCAAAAAATAAACACTCAAAAAATGGCTATAATTTAAGGAATGTGTTTAGTGATGGTATCAGATTCCTATTTGATGGAGAAAGGTCTGGTGGCAAGAAAAGCTGCTTCTAGGAGGTTGTCAAGTGTTTTAGCTCGACGATTCCATTCTTGGGTGGTTGGTTTGGCCCATGTTCCTGTAACTCGAATACTAGCCCGGTATATCCCATTTTAGTTTTACACCATTGCGAACCTTACGCCTTTTTTACTCTCTAATCGAGGTTCTCGGCATTGAAAACTTTTCGTAAACTAAATCACACGTGTATATGTTGACTTTAAAGAGATATACTGTGACAACCCAAACTTTCAAGGTCTGTATCTCTTCGTCACGAGATCTTGTTTCTTGATATTTCTATTTCATATCCTTTATGTTCATCTGCCAACTAAATGATTACGTATGTTTAACTGATTAACTATACTGGAAATTGTTAAACGTGTTGTGTGTGGTTCGACTGATTTAGAAAACCGAATGAGTTGGGCCGTGCATATTTGGGCCACATATTCACACTTCATGATCTCGGCCCAATACACTTTTTGTGCATTTTAACCTCTGATCTCGGCCCAAGTTTAGGATTATCGGCCCAATTATCAAAAAATAGGATTATAGGATTGGCCCACTTGCTTATATGTTTGGCATATTATAACTTGAATGTACGTAATTACAAAATAGAATTATATCTCACTATTACAAAAATAACAAACCCTATTCCTCCTTGTTGGCGACGACAGTGAGCACCCTTCCCCTCTTCGAAACCTCATTCCTTTGGAACAAGCCTTGTGGTTAGTGATTCGTATTCTAAATTCTACTCGTTTGATCTTGTTATATATGTTTCCTGATTAATATAAAGTATCTACATGTGACATGTGATAACTATACTATATGAAATAAGTAGGATGTTAGAATGGAAAACAAGTAATCGGTCATGTGGTGTAGCAATTCATATGTTGAATAGAATTGAATTTTTTATATTGCTTGTGAACAATTAATTTAATCAATCGATAAGGGTTATTGATGTTTGGTTGTGGTGGATTATTATATTGATAGTTATTGACAATTCAATGATATGTATAAACAAAAAAAATCAGTAATATATTATATTAGGGTTTATGTTAGTGCTTGATGTTCATGTTAATAAATTAAGTTGTGATTTCCATGATTGAATGTATGGAGGGGAAAGGAGCTGGGTTTGCACATGCAATCTGAATTTGTTATTTAATATGATCACGTGTACCTTGACAATTATTCAAACTCAGTCATCATTCATTACATGAGCCTAGTTTCATATTGATAAGCTATTTGACCTTCTAGGACTTAGTGGTCAGACAATTAATGAAGGGGCCAACAAATTCACGTGCAATGAATTAAATCAGATTTCCATTTGGATAAATGTATTACAATTAATGGACCGATAACATGTTACTTTTGATTAAGAATTGAAATTATGGGCCGATTGGGCCAGATCTGTGATCGGGCCGCACCTTAAACTCAAATAGTGCATTGTGTTGTCGCGTGTTGTTTAGTCAGTAATGATTGTGATGCGAAGGTACTCGTAACCCAAATGCTTGTTGTGAGTTATCTTTGCACATTATATGGTTGTAAATTGATTCGGTAAATATTGCTGATAAACTACCAGTTTAGATTTACATATTGTGATGATGATTTGAATGAAAGAATGTATTTAATGTTTAGAGTGATAGTAGGGAATTTTAATGAAATGTTGTAACAAACAGATTCAACTTGAAGATTGGACATTTGGTGATTATGGTTTTAATAAAAAAATCATGAGTGCAATAAAGATCCGAGCATGTGTTAGTTGAATTGTTAGATTGGGATTTTGATATATCCATATGTTATTAGAAGCTGTATGTGAATGAAACCTTGTGATCTTGGTGGTTTATTTGTATTTAAAGCATGATAAAACATTGGGTAATGATTTCGTATGCTAGGAGTTATAGACTCGCTAAATGAATTGTGCCTACATGATATTTAGATTTATACGTGACATTATTTGCATACGAACCTAATAAATATTAATAACCATAATAGGGTATGGTTGACCAACGTAACACAAGTAAATTGCCTGCCGAGCAATCTAAGGTAAGTTCACACACTTTCTAAGGCATGGGATTCCCGGTGGTTGGGAATGGGTTAAAGAATTAAAACGGAACCTACATATCCTCCTTGGGTAGGATATGCACGGCCATCCTCCATGGGTAGGATGCCAATCTTAATCATGCGTATTCTCCTTGGGTAGAATACGTACGTTTGTCCTCCTTGGGTAGGACAACAACCTTAACTTACTAGACAAAACTCTATCATTAAGTCCCTCATTTTATATCGACTTAATCGCCGAGGCAGATGGCGAGCGGGTCATTAGTTAATAGCGCTATTAGGTTTGACCAACTCACACCGTGCCGGTTGGACGGGCGTGTACTAATGGATCATGGCAAACAGTCAATGATGATAGACATTGACTTAGGGCACTGTAACACCCGTGTCACTCCAACCATCAGACAAATGCCAAACCAATGAAATATAGTATTTCATACTTGGGATTTGTAAAAATATGTGTATCGTTTACACATATCAATTCTTGTTCAATTTCAAGCTTTAAATCGCTTTCTGGAGGGTTATACGCGCTCTGATGTGTAGATATAACCAGTTTAATCCAACGAACACTCCGGAATAGTGAAATAGGCTTAACATACCTCAAATAACCTATACATAACTTAGATATAAGTTTTGGAAGGTTTGGTGTGGTGAAATCAAAGTTTAATCGCTTACAGGGACTAAAGTTGACAAACTGCGAAAGTATGCCAATTTGAACTGTAACAGACATTCCGGAACATGACCATAAGTTAAACACACCTTAAATATCCTTTATATAGCTTAGAAATAGGCTTTGAGGGGTTCGGTGTGCTAAAATAAACTTTTGGGTCATTCAGGGACTAAAAGTGTCAAAAAGTGCACAAGTTTGCATTTTCACGCATAACTTACGTTCTGAATACTTCCGGACATCCAAAAATTTATGTGAGCATGACTATATTATATTTTAGTGTTCGCCATAAGAAAAATCCATTCGTCGCGTCATTTGGATCGTTTTTCGCGCTTATGCGCATTCCGTCGTAATTAACCGAACATCGCGTTCGTACGGCCAAACGAACCGACATCCGAGATATTTTTGAGCATGTTTTAAGTTCCCTATACTTTAACTTCATTTTAGAGCTTTGAAATGTGGTTAACGGGCCTTAAACGTGTCAAAAATGGCCTAAATACAGTTCAGGGACCAAAACTGACTTTCTGCCAAACTTAACCCCTACGATGCGCAGGGACTTTTGCCCTACGATGCGCAGGGGTTATCCTGACCAGATACAATGTTTAAATAGCCTGTTTTCAGCTGTTTAAACCACCACCACATGTTCCTACTTGCTTAGTCATGAAGATAAGGAGCATATGTGGCCTCCATAACCTTTCAACACTTGTACGGATCGGATCATGGCACGTTTTCCATGGAACGATCTCAACGGTTAACCAAAAACTATATATACCCATCCACCCCCATTGCATTTCTCACTAGAATTCTGATTTTGAGAGCTCTAAGTTGAAACCATTGTTTCATACCTGAGTTCTTGAGTCGGGATTAGCATTCGGGGACCCTGGGTTAGTATTCTTTCGTTCTTTTCCTTATTTTTACTGCTTTTCGAGTCAGAAAGTCAAACTTTGTTTGACTTTCAGCGTTGACCAGTAATGGTCAATGCGAAGTTCGTTTGAACTTCGCAACGTGAGTGTAATCACGTTGGTCGTAGTCCCTTGAGACTATGCCCACTGATTACCACGTTGTCTAGGGTCGTAGGGTAGGCGATCTGATAAATCGCCTATACCTTCGAACCCGACCCATTTGGTCGATCATTAGGATCCGACCAAATACATTAGGTGACCATAGTAGGTAGGGAATAACCTTCCGAGGTTATACCCTATGGTCACATCGTTTAAGTAGTTGTATGATAGGTAGTTTATATGCCTTAGGTAAATTACCAGAATACCCTTTTCATGTATAATTGGTAATTAAGCATATGTAACCTAAACCGTTGTCACATAACTGATTATGTAACATGATTAGGCATATAACACTTGTCATAGGGCTAGTTAGGCGGTCCAAACGCGTTTCACGCGAACGACGCGTTAAAGTAGCATAAGCTACCTAAACGGGTCGTAATGGGTCGATAAGACTTAGGTTAAGTTTCATTTAGTATGTAGGCTTTGTTAAACCATATCACATGAGTTCCTACACTCATTTGGTTTACAAACCCTCATGCTACCCAGTCTTCCGATTTAGGTCCGGTTTATTAATGTAGTTACCTATATTAGGTGCCGTTTGATATTCCGCGATCTCTAGCATTGCTTGGTGGTTATCCTAGGACTTCTGAGCAATCTCAAGTGAGTACATAGACCCCTCTTTTACTGTTTTCCAAACTGTTTTGGGGTGGAACACATGTGCCTACTTGTTACTTTCGTGCTTTCCTGTTTTCATATCATATACTGGTTATGTTCATTAGTACACTATTAGTACATTGATTTACATGACTTTTCTGCTTTGTATGTTAACTTAGCATACTTAGTACATCGTTTTACATTACATTTCTGTTGCATATGTTTACTCAGCATATGGACACATTATCTCAGTTCACATGCTATGTATGTCTGTTGTTGCATACTTAGTACAGATATTTCAGTTCACATGCTATGTATGTCTGTTGTTGCATACTTAGTACATATATTTCAGTTCACATGCTATGTATGTTTGTTGTTGCATACTTAGTACATATATTTCAGTTCACATGCTATGTATGTTTGTTGTTGCATGCTTAGTACAGATATTTCAGTTTACATGCTATGTATGTATGTTGTTGCATACTTAGTACACTTATTATTCATTACATGCTTACATTTTGGCAATTGGTTTAAACATAGACATCTTACATTGTTTAGTTTGGTTTTATTAAGTGATTAAGTAACGATGCGTGTGTAATATGATACAAGCATGGTGGATACGCCGCTGGTACTTCCTATATATAAGTGTTTGTATGGTATTACATATTGTAGCGTTATCTGAATCATTTCAGGTTGAGACATAGAACATTTTATACAAATAACATATTTTTCACAAGACATTGATTTACAAACATCTTATCTTATGCAAACATATTTTACATGGTTATTCATTTAACCGTACATTATTTATACATATCATCTGATCTTATCGATTTTCAAATGATTTACAAAACAAAGCAAATAACAAGGTTCATGACTAAACATTTTCTCAAACATAAGTCATGAAACCTATTTTCACAAAACCTATGTATCTCACCGGCATTTTTATGCTGACGTACCTATTTTCACATGTGTTTTTCAGGAGCTGTTGCATAAGATGATCAAGATACACATAGGCAGACTTGGGCTTTAGTGACAATAAAAGATGCAAGACTAGTTAATTATGTTGTATTTCTTTGTTTGTTAAGACATTGTAACACTTTTAATCAATAAAACGAAACTTCAATTGCCATGGATTTGAAACAATTAATTCTGTTACAACACTCCCCGACGTTTCCGCCACGTTTTGTATGTTCTACGTGGTCGGGGTGTGACAGAAAAGATGGTATCAGAGCCAATGGTTATAGGGAATTAGGTTATTAGTAATGCTTTGACCTAGTCTATAACTTTCTTAGGACCCTAACGCGAGTTTACTTGCGTTTAGTCATAAAACAATACTGTCACCTATCCTTAGGCGACGACCACAACAAGAACATAAATTTCAAAACCGCTTTGAAAACTAATCATCTGTTCTAGGATGATTGATTACAAGGTTTTGAACCCTCTATTGTAAGGTTTTGAACCCTCTGTTATATGGTTTTGAACCCCTTTGAAATTTTCAAAATCTCGTCAAGATTTTGGGTTTTAAATAATGTGAACACGTGCAAACTGGAAGGGTGAATGCCTGTATTCTGGGTTTTCTGTCTAGGCAAGCACTTCGTATACATCTCATCAGACGCGAGACCAGTTGTGCTTACCTGGGAATTCTTGGAATGAGTGTTCACTTATAGGCGAGCATGTCTTCGTGATACATTATTTTTGACCTATTTACTTGATTCTTCACCAGGGTCATTTGTTGCTTTGTAGTAACAAACAAATGACCACTACCCTTGCTTTCATCAGATTTGTTCATCTCATTCTTTTCGTCTAATTCTTTCACTCGTTTCCTTTCATGTTGCCTCTTTTTAGAATGCCTCCTCGACGCGAAAATCAGATGGCGCCTGCCGAGCTGGCGGAAATCATCGCGCAGCAAATGGCTGCTGCCTTCCCAAATCTTTGTGCTCAAATAATACAAGCCATCAACAACAATAATGCTCTCTGCAGCTTCAAGACGTTCAACTCGGCCAAGCCATCAAAGTTTTCTGGGTCTCAAGGAGCGACTGCACTTCTGCAATGGTTCGAGAGTCTAGAAAGCACCTTCAGGCATGTTCAATGTCCAAACGAGCGAAAGGTAGATTTTGCATCTAGTGTCTTTGAGAAACGAGCTTTGACGTGGTGGAACGGTGTGGTGAGAGATAGGGGTGCCGATGTGGCACTGGCTCAGACATGGGAAGAACTTAGAGCACTGATGATGAAGGAATTCTGTCCTCGTCACGAGATCAGGGCATTGGAAAGAGAATTCGACGATCTTAAGCAAGACAGTGGCGAACATCGAGCATACACTGATAGATATGAGGAGCTGAGCCTGTTGTGTCCTACCATGGTTACACCTTTGGATAAGGCGATCGAAAAATACATTGATGGTCTCCCTGACTTGGTTCAAGACATTGTTACCGGTAGTAACCCCACTACGGTTAGGCAGGCCATTGAGCTATCTGCAACCCTGACTGAATCTCAGATCAGGAAACGTAAGCTTTTCCGAAAGGGTGACAATAAACCGCTCGAGGAATCAAAGACCATGGATGAACAGACTGGATCCCTTGAGTGGTCAAAGAAGCAAAAGGCTTCTCAGAACTTCGCCATGGTCGCTCACAATGATCAAGCCGCCCCCAACCAACCAGCTAAACCCCGTGCTAGGAAGCCATACAACGGAACTTCACCCTTGTGCAACCGATGTGGTATACATCATCATGCTAATGTGAAGTGCCACGAATGCCAAATTTGTGGACTTAAAGGTCATGTGGCAAAAGTTTGCGTTGCAGCAGTTGCACCGAATCAAGCTAACAACAAACCTGCTCGAGCTCGCTTTCCACCAGGTTCTTGCAACAAGTGTGGTGAGATGGGACATTTCCGAAGAAATTGCCCAAAGCTTGCTAATGCTAATCCAGCACAGAGATGAGCATCTGATCGACTAAAAGACAACACTCTTTAGAAATAATCATGTCTTATGTATTATTTTCTTTTGTTGTCAAGGTCCATGAAACAGTTGTTATCATTGTTAATAAATAAATCTTTTTATTTACATTACAATGTATATTATGTAGTTGTATGCATAAACAACATATCCCCTACAATACCGACAATCAAGGAACCACATTCCTTGAAGAACAAACTACCCCCAAAATTCTTCCATCTTACAATCTCTTGCGTTTTACACAAAGATCCTAAGTACCCGTCTCTTGCAAAGAGACGAAGTACAAGGTGCAAGTTATAATTCTGTACGAATACCCCAAGTACCACTATAAAATTTTAATAGGGTACCCAAGGGTATTTCCGTATGTCCTAAATTATTGTGTACCTTAATTCGAATATTGCGTTTTCCTGAAAACGAAAATCGAATTTTTGGTAGATCATCCTATTTTCATGGATGGATTCTTGAAATGATTAAAGTGCCAAATGAAATCCACGAATTGGATTCCTGGTGTGCTTTAAGTATCCGCGTCCAAAGATAACAAATTAATAAACAAGTCAAACAACAATGTGATTATGTGCTTATGTGTTCTCTTTAATGTTTTCATGTGATTCAAATTCTTGTTATCCAAATCCTCGGAGAATCTTCCATATCTTTGTATAAGGGATTCATAGTAGGATATCCAAAGGTACTATCTTAAATCCTTAATGGACTTCTACGTTGTAGTTAAGTCCCTTGGATTATATTGTACCATTCCATACTTAGTCCCCTGAGTGGTCTAGGTAAACAGATTGATCCAAAAATCTGGTTAGGAATATCATGTGATGATATAGCTGAAAGGACTCCTTGGAGGTCTAATTAAAAAGATCATGTGTTGATCTGATTAAAAGGACCCTATGGTAGTCTAGTCACACTCATCACAGGTTTGATATTTTCTTCCCCTACACATCATGAAATGCACTGTGCGGACTGTGCAAGGAATCACGTAATTATGGACGCGTACATAATTATAGAATTTAGTGCACAGAAACCACAGCAAGTTTTGTCATGTATCTAGAATTAAATTCTGTTCATTTTTGTTTCTGAAGATGTAAAATGACTCATTCGGTTCATTTTTGTTTCTGAAGATGTAAAATGACTATTCCATTCATTTTTGTTTCTGAAGATGTAAAATGACTCATTCGGTTCATTTTTGTTTCTGAAGATGTAAAATGACTCATTCGGTTCATTTTTGTTTCTGAAGATGTAAAATGACTCATTCGGTTCATTTTTGTTTCTGAAGATGTAAAATGACTATTCCATTCATTTTTGTTTCTGAAGATGTAAAATGACTCATTCGGTTCATTTTTGTTTCTGAAGATGTAAAATGACTCATTCGGTTCATTTTTGTTTCTGAAGATGTAAAATGACTCATTCGGGTCATTTTTGTTTCTGAAGATGTAAAATGACTATTCCATTCATTTTTGTTTCTGAAGATGTAAAATGACTCATTCGGTTCATTTTTGTTTCTGAAGATGTAAAATGACTCATTCGGTTCATTTTTGTTTCTGAAGATGTAAAATGACTCATTCGGTTCATTTTTGTTTCTGAAGATGTAAAATGACTATTCCATTCATTTTTGTTTCTGAAGATGTAAAATGACTCATTCGGTTCATTTTTGTTTCTGAAGATGTAAAATGACTCATTCGGTTCATCTTTGTTTCCGAAGATGTAAAATGGCTATTCCGTTCATTTTTGTTTCTAAAGAATGCCTGTTGAAAATAACTCCGTTCATTTTTCAATTCTGAAGAATGTCCGTTAAAGAGAAATAACAGGATTATGCCTTTCATATCTCTGGTGGTTATTTGACACAAAGCCACAGTTAGACTCCTACGAATTAATTTCGGGACGAAATTTCCTAAAGTAGGGGAGACTGTAACACCCGTGTCACTCCAACCATCAGACAAATGCCAAACCAATGAAATATAGTATTTCATACTTGGGATTTGTAAAAATATGTGTATCGTTTACACATATCAATTCTTGTTCAATTTCAAGCTTTAAATCGCTTTCTGGAGGGTTATACGCGCTCTGATGTGTAGATATAACCAGTTTAATCCAATGAACACTCCGGAATAGTGAAATAGGCTTAACATACCTCAAATAACCTATACATAACTTAGATATAAGTTTTGGAAGGTTTGGTGTGGTGAAATCAAAGTTTAATCGCTTACAGGGACTAAAGTTGACAAACTGCGAAAGTATGCCAATTTGAACTGTAACAGACATTCCGGAACATGACCATAAGTTAAACACACCTTAAATATCCTTTATATAGCTTAGAAATAGGCTTTGAGGGGTTCGGTGTGCTAAAATAAACTTTTGGGTCATTCAGGGACTAAAAGTGTCAAAAAGTGCACAAGTTTGCATTTTCACGCATAACTTACGTTCTGAATACTTCCGGACATCCAAAAATTTATGTGAGCATGACTATATTATATTTTAGTGTTCGCCATAAGAAAAATCCATTCGTCGCGTCATTTGGATCGTTTTTCGCGCTTATGCGCATTCCGTCGTAATTAACCGAACATCGCGTTCGTACGGCCAAACGAACCGACATCCGAGATATTTTTGAGCATGTTTTAAGTTCCCTATACTTTAACTTCATTTTAGAGCTTTGAAATGTGGTTAACGGGCCTTAAACGTGTCAAAAATGGCCTAAATACAGTTCAGGGACCAAAACTGACTTTCTGCCAAACTTAACCCCTACGATGCGCAGGGACTTTTGCCCTACGATGCGCAGGGGTTATCCTGACCAGATACAATGTTTAAACAGCCTGTTTTCAGCTGTTTAAACCACCACCACATGTTCCTACTTGCTTAGTCATGAAGATAAGGAGCATATGTGGCCTCCATAACCTTTCAACACTTGTACGGATCGGATCATGGCACGTTTTCCATGGAACGATCTCAACGGTTAACCGAAAACTATATATACCCATCCACCCCCATTGCATTTCTCACTAGAATTCTGATTTTGAGAGCTCTAAGTTGAAACCATTGTTTCATACCTGAGTTCTTGAGTCGGGATTAGCATTCGGGGACCCTGGGTTAGTATTCTTTCGTTCTTTTCCTTATTTTTACTGCTTTTCGAGTCAGAAAGTCAAACTTTGTTTGACTTTCAGCGTTGACCAGTAATGGTCAATGCGAAGTTCGTTTGAACTTCGCAACGTGAGTGTAATCACGTTGGTCGTAGTCCCTTGAGACTATGCCCACTGATTACCACGTTGTCTAGGGTCGTAGGGTAGGCGATCTGATAAATCGCCTATACCTTCGAACCCGACCCATTTGGTCGATCATTAGGATCCGACCAAATACATTAGGTGACCATAGTAGGTAGGGAATAACCTTCCGAGGTTATACCCTATGGTCACATCGTTTAAGTAGTTGTATGATAGGTAGTTTATATGCCTTAGGTAAATTACCAGAATACCCTTTTCATGTATAATTGGTAATTAAGCATATGTAACCTAAACCATTGTCACATAACTGATTATGTAACATGATTAGGCATATAACACTTGTCATAGGGCTAGTTAGGCGGTCCAAACGCGTTTCACGCGAACGACGCGTTAAAGTAGCATAAGCTACCTAAACGGGTCGTAATGGGTCGATAAGACTTAGGTTAAGTTTCATTTAGTATGTAGGCTTTGTTAAACCATATCACATGAGTTCCTACACTCATTTGGTTTACAAACCCTCATGCTACCCAGTCTTCCGATTTAGGTCCGGTTTATTAATGTAGTTACCTATATTAGGTGCCGTTTGATATTCCGCGATCTCTAGCATTGCTTGGTGGTTATCCTAGGACTTCTGAGCAATCTCAAGTGAGTACATAGACCCCTCTTTTACTGTTTTCCAAACTGTTTTGGGGTGGAACACATGTGCCTACTTGTTACTTTCGTGCTTTCCTGTTTTCATATCATATACTGGTTATGTTCATTAGTACACTATTAGTACATTGATTTACATGACTTTTCTGCTTTGTATGTTAACTTAGCATACTTAGTACATCGTTTTACATTACATTTCTGTTGCATATGTTTACTCAGCATATGGACACATTATCTCAGTTCACATGCTATGTATGTCTGTTGTTGCATACTTAGTACAGATATTTCAGTTCACATGCTATGTATGTCTGTTGTTGCATACTTAGTACATATATTTCAGTTCACATGTTATGTATGTTTGTTGTTGCATACTTAGTACATATATTTCAGTTCACATGCTATGTATGTTTGTTGTTGCATGCTTAGTACAGATATTTCAGTTTACATGCTATGTATGTATGTTGTTGCATACTTAGTACACTTATTATTCATTACATGCTTACATTTTGGCAATTGGTTTAAACATAGACATCTTACATTGTTTAGTTTGGTTTTATTAAGTGATTAAGTAACGATGCGTGTGTAATATGATACAAGCATGGTGGATACGCCGCTGGTACTTCCTATATATAAGTGTTTGTATGGTATTACATATTGTAGCGTTATCTGAATCATTTCAGGTTGAGACATAGAACATTTTATACAAATAACATATTTTTCACAAGACATTGATTTACAAACATCTTATCTTATGCAAACATATTTTACATGGTTATTCATTTAACCGTACATTATTTATACATATCATCTGATCTTATCGATTTTCAAATGATTTACAAAACAAAGCAAATAACAAGGTTCATGACTAAACATTTTCTCAAACATAAGTCATGAAACCTATTTTCACAAAACCTATGTATCTCACCGGCATTTTTATGCTGACGTACCTATTTTCACATGTGTTTTTCAGGAGCTGTTGCATAAGATGATCAAGATACACATAGGCAGACTTGGGCTTTAGTGACAATAAAAGATGCAAGACTAGTTAATTATGTTGTATTTCTTTGTTTGTTAAGACATTGTAACACTTTTAATCAATAAAACGAAACTTCAATTGCCATGGATTTGAAACAATTAATTCTGTTACAACACTCCCCGACGTTTCCGCCACGTTTTGTATGTTCTACGTGGTCGGGGTGTGACAGGCACAACTTACTTTCGTCAGTAGTCGACATGGTAATGGTCTAGTGGTTCACATGGGGAAGCCCCCACTGATTATGGATATGGTTTGGGAAACAAAGATACTGGTTAACTCATGGCTTACGAAACAACTTATGGTTTTCAAAACAAACTTTTAAAACTAAACAACCAACTGTGAACTCACTCAACTTTGTTGTTGACTCGTTGTTACATGCCTTGCAGGTCTATATGATTATATTATTTGGAACTTGCTGTCTGGGAGGCTGGAGTGGTCATGGGTCAAGATACATGGAATCTCAAAACAAACTTAACGGTTTATGTACTCTTGGTTTACTAAACACTTAACAAATGATTTATGCTTCCGCTGTATACGATGAATGATATGTAACGTTTGTAACGCTTTATGTTAATAAATGAAAGTTTTATTTAATTTTAATTACGAGTTCAATGTGATTGGTGGCTTGGATCCTGGTACGTCACACGCCCCACGGTAATTCCGCATGTAGTATTTTGGGGGTGTGACAGATTGGTATCAGAGCCATAGGTTATAGTGAACTTGGTTTTAAAAAGGGGGAACACATTTTTTATAAAACCAGACTATAACCGAACAGTTCTGAAAACGTGAATACGACCATGACACTCAGCTCCAGATTGCAAGGTTCGTCTTTCTTACTTATTGCATACATTACTTGGCTAGTACACATTTGTTTATCACGAAACATACGAACACACACTCGTCACTATAGCATGATGGCATGGATTGCTTGCTTACCTTATGATGCATTGATAGTATGCCATAGTCCTTGGATTTTAGTGATCTTATAACTTTGACGACCTCCGTTTGACATCTAAGTTTGAGGAACCATTTGACATGAGTTAGGAGGAGCTGAGATGAACATGCAAATCACAATATTATTGTGGGTGCACACATAATAATAATGTGGGGTGCATGCGAGTCCCAGTGAGGCTTAACAAGTGGAAAAGGGGTTCCGTTCTGTTATTAAGTCGATGTGAAACACAACAGTCTATAAGAGTCATAGCAGTGATTGTCTCTTACTTGAACATGAACTTTTCACTACTCTCTGAACCCTTACGAATCTCGAAGCTATCGAGTATTACCTGAACACTCATCTGAACACCTAGCGAACCGTGTAGAATGTTAGGTGCTTGTACGAACATCCCTGAGTTGGATGTTGCAACATCGATGATTGGTCGATACCTTTCACACTCCTCTTTGTTTGCTGGAACTCAATGTACTAACGTCTTAAACCCCAAAGTGCGATCAGTTCAACAACACTCTAGAAACATATCGTGTAGTACTCAGTCAACATGCAAGAACGATGGACAAGAGGATGAGCGTAGTGCCTTACCAACCTCAGTACTAGAAGGACCCTGTTTACCGACGATGAACACCAGCGAATTGACTTCAATCGAATCCTTAACACTAGTCAGCGACTTATGGGAGTCAACTCTTAAAAACCAATCGGGGCATAAGCGATGGCAAATGACTATAGTGTGGAATGGGTAGCTGCCAGCCCAGTGCGTAACGATTTAGGACGTGGCACATAATGTGAAAGGATGGACCCTTTTGGTGAAAGATCATAGGGCTCCGTTTTAAGCAACGACAGTAGAGGCAACAGTCACGGCAACATCAAGGAACTCGCAACCGTAGCCTACAGTATGGAGACGAAGGTGACCTCAACAAGGATTGACTGTGTGAAGTCAAAGTGTCCACACCCAAGGGAATAAAGACGGTACTAGGAATTCTCGCAACGGAAACAACAACACTGGAAATGATGCTTACGGAAGGGCATTTAGGATTGGCGTAGGTGACGCCAGGCATTTTAGTAGCATGGTAGCTTGTATAAGTAGCCCTATTTTGGTTAACCCTGATGCTTCTTGAAACTGAAACTGTTGTGGCAGCAACTGATGGCAAGTCAAATGAAACTTCATATGTCCGTTGGGATGTAAACTCGACCTTGTGGGACAAGTGTTCGACGTTAACCAACTTTCCGCTACCCTCGATTGTTTGATGCAGTACTTAGTATGGGTTGGTTATCCATACATCACGCAGATGTACCCTGTGAGAAGAAAGCTTTGCGTACCCCTCTCCCTAGTGGAGAATCGTCGTCTATTCCAAAGTAACAGAGTTGTGTAGAGGTTAGCATCAATTCTGCAATGAAAGCCCAGAAGTGTCTACGGAGGGATTACCCCGCCATCGTTAGTAACCGTTACGAATATTAAGGCCAAGGAAGAGAGGATCGAGGATCCACCAGTCGTTTGTGATTTCTTTATATGAGCTACTTGAAGAACTTCCAGGATTACTTCCATAATTGCTAGGCAGAATCTCAGTCTGATCTCACGCCAGAGGCAGCCCTGACTACACACACTCTTACCGTCTTGCACCAGGAGGGTTGCAAGAGCTGTCTAATCAACTGCAGGAATTGTTGAACAGAAGTTTTGTCGGACCCAGCTTTTCGCGTTGGGGAGCCCAAGTTATATTTGTGAAGATAAGCCTTTTCGTATGTGTACTGATTTTCAAGAACTCAATAAGGCGACAGTTGAGAACCGTTTGCCACAACCATATATTGACAACCTGTCGACCAGTGGCAAGGAACAAGCTTCCGTTCGAGGATTGGCTAGCAAACGAACTACCATCAGATGGAAGTCCAGGAAGAGAATGCTCTTAGAATAGCAAGTCAAACGCAACGCAGCCATTTCAACTTTGTACACCATGATTATTGATTTGATCAACACACCAGCAGCTTCAGGGATCGCATGAATCGACCGTAATTTTGGACGACATTCTGAATCATTTCTAGGAGAAAGGAACATCATGGACGGCATCTGTATCTTATTTTAGAGCTCCTGAGGGGGGAGCCATCCTGTGCGAAGTCTTGTTAAAGGTAACTTCTGGATTCGAGAGGTACAATTTTGGGTCATATAAACAACGAAGTGGGAATACGTGTGGATCTTGCTAAGACCCATTTTAATAGAAACTGATCGACACCAAAGATCCCTTCGTGGATACGGCAATTTCTTGGTCTCGCCAGCTGCTATCGCAGATGCATCACAGGATTTTCGAAGATCGCGCAGCTTAAATCTCTTTAGCACAGCAGGGTGCTATGTTCGTGGGAGACAAAACAGGAGGACGTCTTTTCAGCTTTCGAATCCCAACTCTGCAACGCGCTGTGCATTATCTTTACCTAAGTGTACGGGTGATTTAGTGGTATACCATGATGGTCCGAATCAAAGTCCCAATTACACACCGATGCAACACGAAAGAGTGATGATTTACGTGACGGAGTTACCAAAAGGAACTGCACGACACACAACTGGCGGTGAAAACCATGGCTTTAGGATTTTGGATGGAGGCATTACTTAGACGGTACCAGATACGTTATTTAGACCGATCACAAGGGCCTCCTGTGTACCTTGGCTTCGACAGAACTAAATCAGTTAATGGCATCGCTGAAGGGAACTTTAGGATGATTACAACTATGAGACTTGAACGTGCACGAGCTTTGTAGCTCACTATCGACTCTAACTTACCTGATCAGACTCGCTCTGTTCAAACTGGAGAACTGAAGGAAGAGGATTTTTTTTTCAAGTTGAACCCATGCGGGGCATGGGGAAGCAACCTTTTACAGGTCGGACGATACTCGTTACCTCATGGAACGAATGTGGGTCTCATTATACGGAAACTGTAGGGAACTCGTGTTGAGCAAAGCACACTGGCTTCGATAATCTAGGCGTCTGGGTTTTTGATGAGAGGGATTAGGATTTATAAACCTTGTGCTGGTAATCGGGCATGAAGGCCCACCTAGCTAGGTATGGGAATGATGTTTGAATTGTGGTAAATTCAAAGTGAAGTGTTAGCAACCGGAAACACCTATATGGAAAGCGAGAACAGAGTGCCATGGATTTGGTCGCTATTCTACTTACAACTCAAAACGGAAACAATATCACCTGGATTATGATTGATTGTCTCAAGTAACCAGCACACTTTCTAGTCATTTAGGAAACGTATAAGTTTTCCACACTTGCAGTCATCTACCTGAAAGAAGCGGTTGCTAGGCACGGGGTGCCAACCTCCATTATCTCTGATTGCGACCCACGATTTGCATCTGATTTGCGGCAAGCGATGCACAAATCCTTTGGCTCATGTCTAGAGATGAGTACATCATATCATCCACAGACGGATGGGCAGACTGAATGCACCATCCAAACTCTTGAAGACATGCTTCGAGCATGTGTAATCGACTTTGGCAATGGCTGGGAGCGGTATCTACCTTTAGTGGAGCTTTCGTAGGACAACAATTACCACACCAGCATCCAGGCTGCTCCGTTCGAGGCATTGTACGGATGGAAGTGCTGATCACCTCTTTGTTGGGCAGAGGTTGGCGGCAGCTAAATCACTGGCCCAGAACTCGTCATAGAAACAACAGAGAAGATTGCTCAGATACGTTTATGAATGGCGACAGCTCGTGACCGTCAGAAAAGCCACGCTGATAAGCGCAGGAAATCACTCGAGTTCCAGGTTGGGGATCGAGTACTACTCAAAGTCTCACCTTTGAAAGGTGTAGTTGATATATTGCACCTTTCGAAATCATGGAGAGAATTGGCAAGATGGCCTACAGATTGAATCTACCCGAAGAACTCAGTGGAATTCACAATGTATTCTATGTATCGAATCTGAAGAAGTGTCTGTCAGATGAAACCCTCATAGTTCCTTTCAAGGAGCTCACCAGCGACGATCAGTTGCGATTTGTCGAAGAAACAGTGGAAATCTTGGACCGGGAGGTCAAGATTCTCAAACACACCAGGATACCTATTGTTCGAATTCGTTGGAACTCCCGTCGTGACCCAGAATTTACCTGGGAACGAGAAGACCGAATGAAACACAAATATCCCCAGTTGTTCGAGAACAATGAAACCACTACTGAGGCTGAAGCTACTGCGGAATTTCGGGACGAAATTCCAAACCAACGGGGGGATGATGTGTCACCCTAGGAAAACTAGGAAAACTACGCAACCTAACTAGCTTCCTCAGTAACTACGTACTAAATTTCGGGACGAAATTTCTTTCAAGTTGAGGATGATGTGACAACCCAAATTTCAAGGTCTGTATCTCTTCGTCACGAGATCCTATTTCTTGATATTTCTATTTCATATCCTTTATGTTCATCTGCCAACTAAATGATTACGTATGTTTAACTGATTAACTATACGGGATATTATTAAACGTGTTGTGTGCCGTTCGACTGATTTAGAAAACCGAATGAGTTGGGCCGCGCGTATTTGGGCCACATATTCACACTTCATGATCTCGGCCCAATACACATTTTGTGCATTTTAACCTCTGATCTCAGCCCAAGTCTAGGATTATCGGCCCACTTATCACAAAATAGGATTATAGGATTGGCCCACTTGCTTATGTGTTTGGCATATTATAACTTGAATGTACGTAATTACAAATTAGAATTATATCTCACAATTACAAAAATAACAACCCTATTCCTCCTTGTTGGCGACGGTAGTGAGCACCCTTCCCCTCTTCGAAACCTCATTCCATTGGAACAAGCCTTGTGGTTAGTGATTCGTATTCATGCTAAATTCTACTCGTTTGATCTTGTTATATATGTTTCGTGATTAACATAAAGTATCTACATGTGATAACTATACTATATGAAAGAAGTAGGCTGTTAGAATGGAAAACAAGTAATCGGTCATGTGGTGTATCAATTGATGTGTTGAATAGAATTGAATGTTTGATATTGCTTGTGAACAATTAATTTAATCAATCGATAAGGGTTATTGATGTTTGGTTGTGGTGGAGTATTATATTGATAGTTATTGACAATTCAATGATATGCATAAACAAAAAAAATCAGTAATATATTATATTAGGGTTTATGTTAGTGCTTGATGTTCATGTTAATAAATTAAGTTGTGATTGCCATGATAGAATGTATGGAGGGGAAAGGAGCTGGGTTTGCACATGCAATCTGAATTTGTTATTTAATATGATCACGTGTACCTTGACAATTATTCAAACTCAGTAATCATTCATTACATGAGCCTAGTTTCATATTGATAAGCTATTGGACCTTCTATGGCTTAGTGGTCAGACAATTAATGAAGGGGCCAACAAATTCACGCGCAATGAATTAAATAAGATTTCCATTTGGATAAATGTATTACAATTATCAGACCGATAACATGTGACTTTTGATTAAGAATTGAAATTATGGGCCGATTGGGCCAGATCTGTGATCGGGCCGCACCTTAAACTCAAATAGTGCATTGTGTTGTCACGTGTTGTTTAGTCGGTAATACTTGTGATGCGAAGGTACTCGTAACCCAAATGCTTGTTGTGAGTTATCTTTGCACATTATATGGTTGTAAACTGATTCGGTAAATATTGCTGATAAACTACCAGTTTAGATTTACATATTGTGATGATGATTTGAATGAAAGAATGTATTTAATGTTTAGAGTGATAGTAGGGAATTTTAATGAAATGTTGTAACAAACAGATTCAACTTGAAGATTGGACATTTGGTGATTATGGTTTTAATAAAAAAATCATGAGTGCAATAAAGATCTGAGCATGTGTTAGTTGAATTGTTAGATTGGGATTTTGATATATCCATCTGTTATTAGAAACTATATGATAATGAAACCTTGTGATCCCGATGGTTGATTTGTATTTAAAGCATGATAAAACATTGGGTAATGATTTCGTATGCTAGGAGTTATAGACCCGCTAAATGAATTGTGCCTACATGATATTTGGATTTATAGGTGACATTATTTGCATACGAACCTAATAAATATTAATAACCATAATAGGGTATGGTTGACCAACGTAACACAAGTAAATTGCCTGCCGAGCAATCTAAGGTGAGTTCACACACTTTCTAAGGTATGGGATTCCCGGTGGTTGGGAATGGGTTAAAGAATTAAAACGGAACCTACATATCCTCCTTGGGTAGGATATGTATGGCCATCCTCCATGGGTAGGATGCCAATCTTAATCCTGTTATTCTCCTTGGGTAGAATACATACGTTCGTCCTCCTTGGGTAGGAAAACAACCTTAACTTACTAGACAAAACTCTATCATTAAGTCCCTCATTTTATATCGACTTAATCGCCGAGGCCGATGGCGAGCGGGTCATTAGTTAATAGCACTATTAGGTTTTACAAACCTCACACCGTGCCGGTCGGACGGGCGTGTACTAATGGATCATGGCAAACAGTCAATGATGATAGACATTGACTTAGGGCACAACTTGCTTTCGTCAGTAGTCGATATGGTAACTGTCTAGTGGTTCACATGGGGAAGCACCCACTGATTATGGATATGGTTTGGGAAACAAAGATACTGGTTAACTAATGGCTTACGAAACAACTTATGGTTTTCAAAACAAACTTTTAAAACAAGACAACCAACTGTGAACTCGCTCAACTTTGTTGTTGACTCGTTGTTACATGCCTTGCAGGTCTATATGCTTATATTATTTGGAACTTGCTGTCTGGGAGGCTGGAGTGGTCATGGGTTGAGATACATGGAATCTCAAAACAAGCTTAACGGTTTATGTACTCTTGGTTTACTAAACACTTAACAAATGATTTATGCTTCTACTGTATACGATGAATGATATGTAACGTTTGTAACGCTTTATGTTAATAAATGAAAGTTTTATTTAATTTTAATTATGAGTTCAACGTGATTGGTGGCTTGGATCCTGGTACGTCACACACCTCGCGGTAATTCTGCATGTGGTATTTTGGGGGTGTGACATATACAGTCAAGAAAATCAAGAGCAGTGGTGATATATATGCGGATTACACACCAAAAAATAAACACTCAAGAAATGGATACATTTTAAGGAATGTGTTTAGTGACGACATCAGATTCCTAATTGATGGAGAAAGGTCTGGTGGCAAGAAAAGCTGCTTCCAGGAGGTTGTCAAGTGTTTTCGCTCGACGATTCCATTTTTTGGGTGGTTGGTTTGGCCCTTGTTCATGTAGCTCGAATCTAAGCCCGGTATATCCCATTTTAGTTTTACACCATTGTGAACCTTACGCCTTTTTCACTCTCTGATCGAGGTTCTCGACATTGAAAAATCCTCATTAACTAAATCACATGTGTATATGTTGACATTTAAGAGATATACATTCAAGAAAATCAAGAGCAATGGTGATATATATGCGGATTAGACACCAAAAAATAAATACTCAAAAAGTGGATACAATTTAAGGAATGTGTTTAGTGACGACATCAGATTCCTAATTGATGGAGAAAGGTCTGGTGGCAAGAAAAGCTGCTTCCAGGAGGTTGTCAATTGTTTTCGCTCTACGATTCCATTCTTAGGAGGTTGGTTTGGCCCTTGTTCTTGTAAATCGAATCCTAGCCCGGTATATCCCATTTTAATCTTACACCATTGTGAACCTTACGCCTTTTTTACTCTCTGATCGAGGTTCTCGGTGTTGATAAATGTTCGTAAACTAAATCACACGTGTGTATGTTGACATTTAAAAGATATACAGTCAAGAAAAATCAAGGGCAATGGTGATATATATGCGGATTAGACGCCAAAAAAAAAACACTCAACAAATGGCAACAATTTAAGGAATGTGTTTAGTGACGACATCAGATTCCTAATTGATGGAGAAAGGTCTGGCGGTAAGAAAAGCTGCTTCCAGGAGGTTTTCAAGTGTTTTCGCTCGACGATTCCATTCTTGGGTGGTTGGTTTGGCCCTTGTTCATATAACTCGAATCCTAGCTCGGTATATCCCATTTTAGTTTTACACCATTGTGAACCTTACGCCTTTTTTACTCTTTGATCGAGGTTCTCGGCATTGAAAAATCTTTGTAAACTAAATCACACGTGTATATATTGACATTTAAGAGATATACAGTCAAGAAAATTAAGAGCAATGGTGATATATATGCGGATTAGACACCAAAAAATAAGCACTCAAAAAATGGCTACAATTTAAGGAATGTGTTTAGTGACGACATCAGATTCCGAATTGATGGAGAACAGTCAGGTGGCAAGAAAAGCTGCTTCCAGGAGGTTGTCAAGTGTTTTCGCTCGTCGATTCCATTCTTGGGTGGTTGGTTTGGCCCTTGTTCCTGTAACTCGAATCCTAGCCCTGTATATCCCATTTTAGTTTCACACCAATGTGAACCTAATGCCTTTTTACTATCTGATCGAGGTTCTTGGCATTGAAAAATCTTCATAAACTAAATCACGCGTGTATATGTTGACATTTAAGAGATATACAGTCAAGTAAATCAAGAGCAATGGTGATATATATGCGGATTAGACACCAAAAAATAAACACTCAAAAAATGGCTACAATTTAAGGAATGTGTTTAGTGACGGAATCAGATTCCTAATTGATGGAGAAAGGTCAGGTGGCAAGAAAAGCTGCTTCCAGGAGGTTGTCAAGTGTTTTTGCTCGACGATTCCATTCTTGGGTGGTTGGATTGGTGTAACACCCTAAACTTTTTCTTGATTTTTAACAAAATATAGTTTAAGTACATGACTTTAACTAACGAAGTTCATAAGTAAACAAGACCTTAGTCAACTAATGACTAAGTTAAAACATACAAAAGTTGTTTGTTAGATTGTTTACAACCCATGAAAACATCATTAAGAAAGATTAAATGCATAGCGGAAGCTTCAAAATTCGTGTTCGGTTCTTCGATATCGCTTGACCACCATCCGTAAGATCCATCTAATCACCTAGGGTCAAAACCATTAAAAACATTAGTTTTGACGTTGTTGTATAATATAATCACAAGGTTGAACATCACATTTGAAATAATGAAAACAAAACAAATATTCTGGAATTTACGGTGAGTTTTTGAGATTCCTGGTCACCGTAAACCAGGAGATGTTTACCGTAACAAGTCTGACCTTCACCGTAAATTACGGTACTACCGTAATTTACGGTGGTACCTGGAAATCCTTGTCTTGTTTGTTTTATGCATTTCACTCAAACCCAACTCTTGGAATTTACTTTTCTAACATACCACTACATCAAATTCTGGTAATTTAAACATGTTAAATATATTAACCAGTATCAAAGAACAATCCGTCATATTACGGAACCTTAATCATGTTTTACTCGATTATTTGACCCGTTTGGCTCGTCCAAAGAATCCTCCTCTTTGACGACTACCAACGAGTACCATCCGAATTTAATAAATCAATCAATATAACAACTTCAACGCTTTATTTAGAACACTCTTATTTAAGATTCAATTATACATTAGAATCATCAAATCTAATAAATGTAACGGGTCAAGTTACATACCTTAGCGCACGCCCTTCAACCGTGAATCTTCACCGGCTTGTCCACTTGACGTTCCGGTATCCCTTCCTATAGAGTTCAATGTTATCATGTTTAGAACTCTTTTTAACCACATTTCACATAATAGTCAAAACATCACGATTAGGTGTTTTAACTACAAAATTCTAGTTTTCAAGCCTTCTTTGAGGCATTTCAACAAACACTTCATATGCAGAATTTTTATATCTTTAGTAATCAACTTCTTAGCTTGCTAATTAGCTAACTTGACAACAATAAGGCCCTCCTATAGTGTTTTAAGCATCATATCTTTCTGGAATCACTTTCAACAATCAAATTACACTAGAATAATCATCCTAAACCCTAGTGTTCATCTTCATCTTGTAAAACCCATAACCCACCTTCAAGGTGTTCATGGAATTTCCTGAATTTGGGCATGATTTCACATGTAGTTGTCTAGGTTTCACTTCTAGACACTACATCATCTCTAATCTAATCAAACAACACACATGCAACATCTAATTTTAGATTTTCCAAAATCATGATAATTTCAAACAAAGGATTAACACGAATTTTTACATACCTTGTAATCCTCTTGGGATGAGGATCACTATTCTATGTTCAGATTTCGTTTTTGATCAGATTCCAGCCCTCAATTTGATTGTTTTGTGAGATTAAGGTTTTTGGAATGGGGGTGTCGCCCCCTGCCTTCTCTTGATCGACCAACACCCAGATTTGGGGTGTTTGGTTTATTTTTTATTTGTTCCATTTAATTAAGTTTCAGAATTAACAACTAAGGTCCCTCTACTTTGTTCAACATATAGTTTGATAGCTTTCAATCACTCTATAAGCTATTTCTAGGCTAGTTAACTAACTAGGTTAAAATTCCTAGTTATTAAACTCCCATTTATTCCAGGTTTATAATTCTGATATAATGTTTTATATTTTCGGGATGTTACAATTGGCCCTTGTTCCTGTAACTCGAATCCTAGCCCGGTATATCCCATTTTAGTTTTACACCATTGTGAACCTTAAGCATTTTTTACTCTTTGATCGAGGTTCTCGACATTGAAAAACCTTTGTAAACTAAATCACACGTGTATATTTTGACATTTAAGAGATATACAGTCAAGAAATTCAAGAGCAGTGGTGATATATATGTGGATTAGACACCAGAAAACAAACACTAAAAAATGGCAACAATTTAAGGAATGTGTTTAGTGACGGCATCAGATTCCTAATTGATGGAGAAAGGTCTGGTGGTAAGAAAAGCTGTTTCTAGGAGGTTGTCAAGTGTTTTCGCTTGACGATTCCATTCTCGGGTGGTTGGTTTGGCCCTTGTTCATATAACTCGAATCCTAGCCCGGTATATACCCATTTTAGTTTTACACCATTGTGAACCTTATGCCTTTTTTACTCTTTGATCGAGGTTCTCGGCATTGAAAAATCTTTGTAAACTAAATGACATGTGTACATGTTGACATTTAACAGATATACATTTAAGAAATTCAAGAGCAGTGGTGATGTATATGTGGATTAGACACCAGAAAACAAACACTAAAAAAATGGCTACAATTTAAAGAATGTGTTTAGTGACGGCATCAGATTCCTAATTGATGGAGAAAGGTCTGGTGGCAAGAAAAGCTGTTTCTAGGAGGTTGTCAAGTGTTTTCGCTCGACGATTCCATTCTTGGGTGGTTGGTTTGGCCCTTGTTCCTGTTAGTCGAATCCTAGCTCGGTATATCTCATTTTAATTTTACACCATTGTGAACCTTACGCCTTTTTTACTCTCTGGTCGAGGTTCTAGGTATTGAAAAATCTTCGTAAACTAAATCACACGTGTATATGTTGATATTTAAGAGATATACAAAAAAGAAAATCAATGTCAATGGTGATATATATCCCATTTTAATTTTACACCATTGTGAACCTTACGCCTTTTTTACTCTCTGATCGAGGTTCTCGGCATTGAAAAATCTTCGTAAACTTAATCACACGTGTATATGTTGACATTTAAGAGATATAAAGTCATGAAAATCAAGGGAAATGGTGATATATATGCGGATTAGACACCAAAAAGAAAACACTCAACAAATGGCTACAACTTAAGGAATGTGTTTAGTGACGGCATCAGATTCCTAATTGATGGAGAAAGGTCTGGTGGTAAGAAAAGCTGCTTCTAGGAGGTTGTCAAGTGTTTTCGCTCGACGATTCCCATCTTGGGTGGTTGGTTTGGCGCTTGTTCCTATAACTCTAATCCTAGCCCGGTATATCCCATTATAATCTTACACCAATGTGAACCTTTCGCCTTTTTTACTCTCTGATCGAGGTTCTCGGCATTGAAAAATCTTCGTAAACTAAATCACACGTGTATATTTTGACATTTAAGAGATATACAGTCAAGAAAATCAAGGGCAATGGTGATATATATGCGGATTAGACACCAAAAAATAAACACTCAAAAGATAGCTACAATTTAAGGTATGTGTTTAGTGACGGCATCAGATTCCTAAATGATGGAGAAAGGTCTGGTGGCAAGAAAAGCTGCTTCAAGGAGGTTGTCAAGTGTTTTCGCTCCATGATTCCATTTTTGGGTGGTTTGTTTAGCCCTTGTTCCGGTAACTCGAATCCTAATCCGGTATATCCCAAATTAGTTTTACACCATTATGAACCTTACGCCTTTTTTACTCTCTGATCGAGGTTCTCGGCATTGAAAAATCTTCGTAAACTAAATCATACGTGTATATGTTGACATTTAAGAGATATAATGTAGTCAAGAAAATCAAGGGCAGTGGTGATATATATGCGGATTAGACACCAAAAAAAAACACTCAACAAATGGCTACAATTTAAGGAATGTGTTTAGTGACGGCATCAGATTCCTAATTGATGGAGAATGGTCTGGTGGCAAAAAAAGCTGCTTCTAGGAGGTTGTCAAGTGTTTTCGCTCAACGATTCCATTCTTGGGTGGTTGGTTTGTCCTAACTCAATTCCTAGCCCGATATATCCCATTTTAATCTTACACCATTGTGAACCTTACGCCCTTTTTACTCTCTGATCGAGGTTCTCGGCATTGAAAAATCTTCGTAAACTAAATCACACGTGTATATGTTGATATTTAAAATATATACAATCAAGAAAATCAATGGCAATGGTGATATATATGCGGATTAGACACCAAAAACACTCAACAAATGGCTACAATTTAAGGAATGTGTTTAGTGACGGCATCGGATTCCTAATTGATGGAGAAAGGTCTGGTGGTAGAAAAGCAGCTTGTAGGAGGTTGTCAAGTGTTTTCGCTCGATGATTCCATTCTTGGGTGGTTGGTTTTGCCCATGTTCCTGTAACTCGAATCCGAGCCCGGTATATCCCATTTTAATCTTACACCATTGTGAACCTTACGCCTTTTTTACTCTCTGATAGAGGTTCTCGACCTTGAAAAATCTTCGTAAACTAAATCACACGTGTATATGTTGACATTTAAGAGATATACAGTCAAGAAAATCAAAGGCAATGGTGACATATATGCGGATTAGACACAAAAAAAAAAACACTCAAGAAATGGTTTCAATTTAAGGAATGTGTTTAGTGACGGCATCAGATTCCTAATTGATGGAGAAAGGTCTGGTGGCAAGAAAAGCTGCTTCTAGGAGGTTGTCAAGTGTTTTCGCTTAACGATTCCATTCTTGGGTAGTTGGTTTGGCCCTTGTTCCTGTAACGCTAATCCTAGCCAGTATATCCCATTTAAATTTTACACCATTGAGAACCTTTCACCTTTTTACTCTCAGATCGAGGTTCTTGGCATTGAAAAATCTTGGTAAATTAAATCACATGTGTATATGTTGACATTTAAGAGATATACAATCAAGAAAGTCAAGGGCGATGGTGATATATATGCGGATTAGACACCAAAAAAAAAAAACACTCAACAAATGGCTAAAATTTAAGGAATGTGTTTAGTGACGACATTAGATTCCTAATTGATGGAGAAAGGTCTGGTGGTAAGAAAAGCTGCTTCTAGGAAGTTGTCAAGTGTTTTCGCTCGACGATTCCATTCTCAGGTGGCTGGTTTGGCCCTTGTTAATGTAACTCGAATCCTAGCCCGGTATATCCCATTTTAATCTTACACCTTTGTGAACCTTACGCCTTTTTTACTCTCTGATCGAGGTTCCCGGCATTGAAAAATCTTCGTAAACTAAATCACACATGTATATGTTGACATTTAAGAGATATACTGTCAAGAAAATCAAGGGCAATGGTGATATATATGCGGATTAGACACCAAAAAAAAAACACTCAACAAATGGCTACATTTTAAGGAATGTGTTTAGTGACGGCATCAAATTTCTAATTGATGGAGAAAGGTCTGGTGGTAAGAAAAGCTGATTCTCGGAGGTTATCAAGTGTTTTCGCTCGACGATTCCATTCTTGGGAGGTTGGTTTGGCCCTTGTTCCTGTAACTCGAATCCTAGCCCGGTATATCCCATTTTAATCTTACACCATTGTGAACCTTATGCCCTTTTTACTCTCTGATCGAGGTTCTCGGCATTGAAAGATCTTCGTAAACTAAATCACACATGTGTATGTTGATATTTAAGAGATATACAGTCAAGAAAATCAAGGGCAATGGTGATATATATGCGGATTAGACACCCAAAAAAAACACACACACACACAACATATGGCTACAATTTAAGGAATGTGTTTAGTGACGGCATCAGATTCCTAATTGACGGAGAAAGGTCTGGTGGCAAGAAAAGCTGCTTCTAGGAGATTGTCAAGTGTTTTCGCTCGACAACTCCATTCTTGGGTGGTTAGTTTGGCCCTTGTTCCTGTAACTCGAATCCTAGCCCGGTATATCCCATTTTAATTTTGCTCCATTGTGAACCTTACGCCTTTTTTACTCTCTGATCGAGGTTCTCGGCATTAAAAAATCTCCGTATACTAAATCACACGTGTATATGTTGACATTTAAGAGATATACAGTCAAGAAAATCAAGGGCAATGGTGATATATATGCGGATTAGACAGAAAAAAACACTCAACAAATGGCTACAATTTAAGGAATGTGTTTAGTGACGGCATTAGATTCCTAATTGATGGAGAAAGGTCTGGTGGCAAGAAAAGCTGCTTCTAGGAGGTTGTCAAGTGTTTTTGCTCGACGATTCCATTCTTGGGTGGTTGGTTTAGCCGTTGTTCCTGTAACTCGAATCCTAGCCCGGTATATCCCATTTTAATTTTACACCATTGTGAACCTTACGGCTTTTTTACTCTCTGATCGAGGTTCTCGGCATTGAAAAATCTTCGTAAACTAAATCACACATGTATATGTTGACATTTAAGAGATATACTGTCAAGAAAATCAAGGGCAATGGTGATATATATGCGGATTAGACACCAAAAAAAACACTCAACAAATGGCTACATTTTAAGGAATGTGTTTAGTGACGATGACATTAGATTCCTAATTGATGGAGAAAGGTCTGGTGGTAAGAAAAGCTGTTTCTAGGAGGTTCTCAAGTGTTTTCGCTCGACGATTTCATTCTCGGGTGGCTGGTTTGGCCCTTGTTAATGTAACTCGAATCCTAGCCCGGGATATCCCATTTTAATATTACACCATTGTGAACCTTACGCCTTTTTTACTCTCTGATAGAGGTTCTCGGCCTTGAAAAATCTTCGTAAACTAAATCACACGTGTATATGTTGACATTTAAGAGATATACAGTCAAGAAAATCAAAGGCAATGGTGACATATATGCGGATTAGACACAAAAAAAAAACACTCAACAAATGGCTTCAATTTAAGGAATGTGTTTAGTGACGGCATCAGATTCCTAATTGATGGAGAAAGGTCTGGTGGCAAGAAAAGCTGCTTCTAGGAGGTTGTCAAGTGTTTTCGTTTAACGATTCCATTCTTGGGTGGTTGGTTTGGCCCTTGTTCCTGTAACGCTAATCCTAGCCAGTATATCCCATTTAAATTTTACACCATTGAGAACCTTTCACCTTTTTACTCTCAGATCGAGGTTCTTGACATTGAAAAATCTTGGTAAATTAAATCACATGTGTATATGTTGACATTTAAGAGATATACAATCAAGAAAATCAAGGGCGATGGTGATATATATGCGGATTAGACACCAAAAAAAAAACACTCAACAAATGGCTACAATTTAAGGAATGTGTTTAGTGACGACATTAGATTCCTAATTGATGGAGAAAGGTCTGGTGGTAAGAAAAGCTGCTTCTAGGAGGTTGTCAAGTGTTTTCGCTCGACGATTCCATTCTCGGGTGGCCGGTTTGGCCCTTGTTAATGTAACTCGAATCCTTGCCCGGTATATCCCATTTTAATCTTACACCTTTGTGAACCTTACGCCTTTTTTACTCTCTGATCGAGGTTCTCGGCATTGAAAAATCTTCGTAAACTAAATCACACATGTATATGTTGACATTTAAGAGATATACTGTCAAGAAAATCAAGGGCAATGGTGATATATATGCGGATTAGACACCAAAAAAAAAACACTCAAAAAATGGCTACAATTTAAGGAATGTGTTTAGTGACGGCATCAAATTCCTAATTGATGGAGAAAGGTCTGGTGGTAAGAAAAGCTGATTCTAGGAGGTCGTCAAGTGTTTTCGCTCGACGATTCCATTCTTGGGAGGTTGGTTTGGCCCTTGTTCCTGTAAATCGAATCCTAGCCCGGTATATCCCATTTTAACCTTACACCATTGTGAACCTTATGCCCTTTTTACTCTCTGATCGAGGTTCTCGGCATTGAAAGATCTTCGTAAACTAAATCACACGTGTGTATGTTGATATTTAAGAGATATACAGTCAAGATAATCAAGGGCAATGGTGATATATATGCGGATTAGACACCAAAAAAAAACCTCAACAAATGGCTACAATTTAAGGAATGTGTTTAGTGACGGCATCAGATTCCTAATTGACGGAGAAAGGTCTGGTGGCAAGAAAAGCTGCTTCTAGGAGGTTGTCATGTGTTTTCGCTCGACGATTCCATTCTTGGGTGGTTGGTTTGGCCCTTGTTCCTGTAACTCGAATCTTAGCCCGGTATATCCCATTTTAATCTTACAGCATTGTGAACCTTACGCCATTTTTACTCTCTGATCGAGCTTCTCGGCATTGAAAAATATTCGTAAACTAAATCACACGTGTATATGTTGACATTTAAGAGATGTACAATCAAGAAAATCAAGGGCAATGGTGATATATATGCGGATTAGACACCCAAAAAAAACACACACACACAACATATGGCTACAATTTAAGGAATGTGTTTAGTGACGGCATCAGATTCCTAATTGACGGAGAAAGGTCTGGTGGCAAGAAAAGCTGCTTCTAGGAGGTTGTCAAGTGTTTTCGCTCGACAACTCCATTCTTGGGTGGTTAGTTTGGCCCTTGTTCCTGTAACTCGAATCCTAGCCCGGTATATCCCATTTTAATTTTGCACCATTGTGAACCTTACGCCTTTTTTACTCTCTGATCGAGGTTCTCGGCATTAAAAAATCTTCGTAAACTAAATCACACGTGTATATGTTGACATTTAAGAGATATATAGTCAAGAAAATCAAGGGCAATGGTGATATATATGCGGATTAGACAGAAAAAAAACACTCAACAAATGGCTACAATTTAAGGAATGTGTTTAGTGACGGCATTAGATTCCTAATTGATGGAGAAAGGTCTGGTGGCAAGAAAAGCTGCTTCTAGGAGGTTGTCAAGTGTTTTTGCTCGACGATTCCATTCTTGGGTGGTTGGTTTAGCCGTTGTTCCTGTAACTCGAATCCTAGCCCGGTATATCCTATTTTAATTTTACACCATTGTGAACCTTACGCCTTTTTTACTCTCTGATCGAGGTTCTCGGCATTGAAAAATCTTCGTAAACTAAATAACACGTGTATATGTTGACGTTTAAGAGATATACAGTCAAGAAAATCAAGGGCAATGGTGATATATATGCGGATTAGACACCAAAAAAAAACACCCAACAAATGGCTAACAATTTAAGGAATGTGTTTAGTGACGGCATCAGATTCCTAATTGATGGAGAAAGGTTTGGTGGCAAGAAAAGCTGCTTCTAGGAGGTTGTCATGTGTTTTTGCTTGACGATTCCATTCCTGGGTGGTTGGTTTGGCCCTTGATCTTGTAACTCGAATCCTAGCCCGGTATATCCCATTTTAATTTTACGCCATTGTGAACCTTACGCCTTTTTACTCTCTGATCGATGTTCTTGGCATTGAAAAATCTTCATAAACTAAAACACACGTATATATGTTGACATTTAAGAGATATACAATCAAGAAAATCAAGGACAATGGTGATATATATGCGGATTAGACACCAAAAAAAAACACTCAACAAATGGCTACAATTTAAGGAATGTGTTTAGTGACGGCATCAGATTCCTAATTGATGTAGAAAGGTCTGGTGGTAAGAAAAGCTGCTTCTAGGAGGTTTGTCAAGTGTTTTCGCTCGACGATTCCTTTCTTGGGTGGTTGGTTTGGCCCTTGTTCCTATAACTCGAATCCTAGCCCGATATATCCCATTTTAATTTTACACCATTGTGAACCTTACGCCTTTTTTACTCTCTGATCGAGGTTCTCGGCATTGAAAAATCTTCATAACGTGTATATGTTGACATTTAAGAGATATACAGTCAAGAAAATCAAGGGCAATGGTGATATATATGCGGATTAGACACGAAAAAAAAAACACTCAACAAATGGGTAACAATTTAAGGAATGTGTTTAGTGACGGCATCAGATTCCTAATTGATGGAGAAAGGTCTGGTGGCAAGAAAAGCTGCTTCTAGGAGGTTGCCAAGTGTTTTCGCTCGACGATTCCATTCTTGGGTGGTTGGTTTGGCCCCTGTTCCTGAAACTCGAATCCTAGCCCGGTTTATCCCATTTTAATTTCACACCATTGTGAACCTTACGCCTTTTTTACTCCCTGATCGAGGTTCTCGGCATTGAAAAATCTTCGTAAACTAAATCACACGTGTATATGTTGACATTTATGAGATATACAATCAAGAAAATCAAGGGCAATGGTGATATATATACGGATTAGACACGAAAAAAAAAACACTCAACAAATGGCTAACAATTTAAGGAATGTGTTTAGTGACGGCATCAGATTCCTAATTGATGGAGAAAGGTCTGGTGGCAAGAAAAGCTGCTTCTAGGAGGTTGCCAAGTGTTTTCGCTCGACGATTCCATTCTTGGGTGGTTGGTTTGGCCCTTGTTCCTGTAACTCGAATCCTAGCCCGGTATATCCTATTTTAATTTTACACCATTGTGAATGTTACGCCTTTTTTACTCTCTGATCGAGGTTCTCGGCATTGAAAAATCTTCGTAAACTAAATCACACGTGTATATGTTGACATTTAAGAGATATACAGTCAAGAAAATCAAGGCAATGGTGATATATATGCGGATTAGACACAAAAAAAAAAAACACTCAACAAATGGCTAACAATTTAAGGAATGTGTTTAGTGACGACATCAGATTCCTAATTGATGGAGAAAGGTCTGGTGGCAAGAAAAGCCGCTTCTAGGAGGTTGTCATGTGTTTTCGCTCGACGATTCCATTCTTGGGTGGTTGGTTTTGCCCTTGTTCCTGTAACTCGAATCCTAGCCCGGTATATCCCATTTTAATTTTACACCATTGTGAACCTTACGCCTTTTTTACTCTCTGATCGAGGTTCTCGGCATTGAAAAATCCTCGTAAACTAAATCACACGTGTATATGTTGATATTTAAGAGATATACAGTCAAGAAAATCAAGGGCAATGGTGATATATATGTGGATTAGACACCAAAAAAAACACTCAACAAATGGCTACATTTTAAGGAATGTGTTTAGTGACGGCATCAGATTCCTAATTGATGGAGAAAGGTCTGGTGGAAAGAAAAGATGCTTCTAGGAGGTTGTCAAATGTTTTCGCACGACGATTCCATTCTTGGGTGGTTGGTTTGGCCCTTGTTCCTATAACTCGAATCCTAGTCCGGTGTATCCGATTTTAATTTTACACCATTGTGAATGTTACGCCTTTTTTACTCTCTGATCGAGGTTCTCGGCATT
>JARYGA010048769.1:0-46339 GCA_030545235.1 Helianthus tuberosus
GAGGGTTGCGGATGCAGAAGATAAGCTTGCCCAGGAGAAGAAATTGAATGCTAGTAAGCAAAAGGAATGGGAGGTTGCTTGTGAACGAACCAACCGAGAACTACAAACCCAGCGTGATACCATTGTTAGGTTGTCAGGAGAGAAGACTAAGATAAGTGAAGAAGCTGAGCAGGAACGTGTTGCTCATCAAAAGAGAGAACAAGAATACATTGAACGTATAGCCAAATTGGAAAAGTTTGCTACTGAGAAGGTCGCAGAGAGCAAAGCTTCAGAAATATTAGCTGAGGAGGTTGCTGCTGACTGCAAGTGGCTACTTGCGTGTGTAGTACCCCTGGTATTTTTCTAGTGTTTGCTTACTTTTCGTTGTCGTTGCTTCTCTCATATTTCTGTTGTTTTCTGCAGATTGCTGAACGTCTTGCCAAATCTGATGAACTTGTTAAATACATGTTCGAGTCGGGTCAAGCTACGTACAACAGTGGGCGGAAGGATGGCTATGGTGAAGGTAGGGCGGCAACTGCAAGTAACGAGAAAGATTATCATTTTGAGTTATATAAGCAAAACTGCACTGCTGCCTATACCGCCAAGCGCCAAGAGTACGAGTTTATCGAGTTTGGCATGGTGAAGGTTGTTGAAAAGTTATCCTGGAAAGCTAATGCCATTGAAGTCTTGAAGAAGGCTCTTGGTGACCAGGGAGCTGAAGGTGGTGATGCAGGTCCTAGTCGCCAGGATTGAACGTTTCCAGCTTGCATGCTGTGTATAGGCTTGTATGCCTTGTAATTCCTTTAAACAATTACTTTGCCTGTCGTGCCTCTGGAAAATTTCCTTTATCTGTGTTCTGATGGATGTTTGAGACTTTATTATGCTTTTGGTATATATAATGTTAATCGTAGGTCGCTGGTTTATTCGTTGTGAATTTTGTTTTCGTTACAATATTTCCATGTGTTCAATTACTTTGATTAGGTATTACGAATGAATGATGGCTATGACAGGTTAAGCTGTGTTGGTCCTCGTAGCTTTGCACTGTATTGTGTTGTGCTTGGAGGACTTTACAACGTTTTGTTATGTCGTTAAGCGCGTAGTTTTATTCATGTATACGAAGTGATCGTTTTACAGGTTATTGTGTTGACCCGGCTGTGCTCAGCCTTGGAGGTCTTACAATGTTTGTTTCACCATGTGTACGATGTTTTTGTGTGTAGGTGGGAACGAAGTGGCACCTGGCTTGACAGGCTTTGGTTGTGTGTACTTGACCCGACTGTGCGCTTAATTGCGGCGAGCCTTGGAGGTCTACAACGTTTCCTGTGTCTAGGCCATTGGTGTTTTCATGTATGCCCGAAGTAGTATATGCAATTGTAACAAAAATTCACAGGAGATAAGATATCCAACACTTCTTGTATTAAAGTTTAATGTGTTGGGCTCGTGGCCATTCATTACAGGTAAAGGTAAAACCGTTGTCTTTTACATATAGCATTTCCTCAGTTGCTGAGCATTCCAAGTCCTGGGGACTTCTTTGTTTTGAAGCGTGTGTAGCTTGTACGCTCCTTTCCCTAGGACTTCATCGATGATGTAAGGTCCCTCCCACTTGGGAGCCAGTTTGCCCGGTTTTTCAGCATTGGACGCTTCATTGTCCCTTAGGACGTAGTCTCTGGGGTTGAAGGTGCAAATTCTGACCTTGCTGTTGTAGTATTTTTCTAATTTGGTCTTGTATTTTGCCTCGTTGATTGCTGCCATCTCTTTTCTTTCTTCTAGAAGGTCTAAATCCAACCTTCTTTCTTCCTCATTGTTAACCATATTCATGGAGAGCATCCTTGGAGACGGCAGGCCAATCTCTGCAGGTATCACGGCTTCGGACCCATAGACTAGGCTGAACGGTGTTTCGTCGTTGCTTGTTTTTGGCATAGTTCCATGGGCCCATAGTATGCTGGGTAACTTATCCACCCATCCTCTTCGTTGCGTCCCGAGCCTCGCCTTTATACCATCCACGATACTCTTGTTTACTGCCTCCACTTGACCATTTCCCTGTGGGTGTGCCACTGAGGACCATACCTCTTCAAAACTCAAATTAATAAAAAAAAAACAAACAAATAATAAGAGAATGTAAAAGAACCATTGAAAACATAATAAAGAGTGGGAATCATGAATAGCACGGGAGTCGAACCAGGCTCTGTTGCACAACTAGGCAGCACTATAACCACCAACTAGTTGAACCAGGTTATGTTCCATAAGTAAGCATCACTATAACCACCAAGGTAAGTCTAATTTTGGTTTAAACACCAACTTAATATATATATATATATACACACACTTTGTTTTTGTAATTCAGTGCCTCTCAGGAAAACTGGCCTCGGCCGGGGGTGCGGGTCACCAACCCCAGGGCTGGCCCTGTTTTCACCCATAACAAGAGTAAGTAATCATACAAAACTTATTCAGGTACATCAAAGATCACCCCTTACCCGCAGGCTGCAAACCGCCACCGGTCCTACAGGTTGTACCTTGAGGGTAGGGGTTGGTCTTTGTGGAAGCCAATGGTTTGTGTGTGAGAGTAGGAGGGAGATAGAGATAGTTGTGTATGTATATATATATATAAAGAAAGAGAGAGAGAGAGAGAGAAACTAGTGTAAAATGGTGGGGTTCATGTTTTAGTGGTGCCACCAAATTGGGTAGCTTAGGATAGTGGATGGTCTAAGTGACGTGACGCAAGGAGACTAGAGGGAGTTAGGGTACCCGGTCTGGGCACCTCCTCCCCCTTACTCCATTCCATTGTGTAGCATTTCGCCCTACTTTTGACCCATAATAAGGTCGTTACTTGCACTTCCTCAAAAATCAAAGATAAGGTCGTTCCTTACTTTCCATATCGCCCAACATGTTGCTAAAATAACGGTTTGTATAAGTCATTATTTGTTCGTCGATGCCATCAATGTTTGCGAAGCTCCACCAAGTCTTTCATAGAAAAAGCAAAAACTTGCGGTATTTTACACACCATCGTCACCACGTAACAAGATGTAAAAAAAAGATGAGTCGCGTCCTCGTTATGTTCACTACATGGTTTACATGCAGCCGAGCCATGATGAATACCCCGTTTCTTCACCCGTTGGACGTTGATAACCGATCTTGAACACCACGCCACTAAGAAATGTTCACTTTTTTAGTCACCCACTCCACCCATTCGGAAGGGTAATATGGTACCGCATGCCTGGATAAGAGGCCTGGCATTAGATGACTGAGAAATGGCCGTCCGCACCCAGAACCCAAACTCATCTATCTGCTCGAACGCCCAACAGTGTTGTCACAACCCCCGACCCTACCCTGGGCAAGAGCTGTGAGCAGATACAAGTGGTACCAGTATTTATTAAAATTATCACAGCGGAAATTTATTAGGACCGGGTGTCAGGAAAAACAACAAAGTTTTGAAAACACCATAGTTTTCATTTCATAAACTGTGGGATGAAACCCATATTTACATATAAGATTTTCACCGGGATAAACCCTTGATTACAAAACACGTTTTATTCAGATTTACATAGCCACTTATTTAAGTTTGAGTGCCTCATAGCACTTTTTCTTCTCTTTACAGTAAGTTACCTGAAACGCCTTTTAAAAACATTTGATTAGCGAAAAATACTGATGAGTTCATTCAATTCGTATAAAAGACACAGTATTGTATTACAGCATTAAGAGTTTTTACATTTGTTTATATCTTTCAGTTACCCACAGTACTTGTCACTCGCCCATTTCGGTGACTGTGGTCATATTACTATTGGCTAACCTTTTGTCCAATAGTGAATAATATCAAGTAATGTGTACAAAACCCCACATACTGGCTGTAATTTCAGAATACAAAGACTTAATCACTGTAAATACAACTAGAAAACATTTAGGGTTTTGAAAGCATTTTGATAAAAGAGAATGACTCACATTGTAGATGTCACACCCCAACCGATGGCGGAAACATCAGAGTGAGACGAAATAGATTGCTCGAGACTTCATAACACTAACATTTGTGACAAGTATTTAAATGATAAATTTTATTTCATTTCTAAAGAGTCAATTACAAAGGTTGAAATCAAATACAATAACTTGAAATAAAAGAAATATATTACAATAAGAATACAAAATTTAAAATGAGTATCTAGGCATCCTACTATGTTCCATGCATCATCAACATCATCATTAAACCTACAACATGTTTTTAAAAAGAATAGTTCAATACGACGTATTGGCGAATACACTAGTTTTAGACACGTGACATAAGTATAAAAAGTATTTTCAATCCAACATATCAATTTGGTATACAAGGTCAAACTATCATACTTAACTAAAAGTCAAACCCAACTGTCCATAAGAATTATAAGTGTCCCTCGCCACAAAAGTGACGAGACTAAGTATGAATAATATATGTCCCTCGCCACAAAAGTGACGAGACTAAGTATGAATATACTTAAAAAAAAACCCGTCGGGTGGTGTGCTACTGCTATAGCGCTATAATTGTTAAGGCGGGTTAACAAGTAGTATGAATTCTAACATGAACCTAAGCATAACAAAGCATGTATAATGGATTGAATGAATAAAGCATATTTGTGTGAATCGTGCATTTTAACAAGTAAAACATGTTGCACCCAAAGTGTGTTTAAGGCAAAAGGGGTCAAGTATACTCACAGTTTTGCAAAGTTTCCTTTGGTGATTCCGTGAAGAGTTGAAGGTAGGAGCTTCAAAACTTCCATTAAAACACTTAGTGTTTTCTTTTAGAACTCTTAGAGTTCTCTTCCTTGCTTGGAATATTTGAGAGAAGTAGAGAGGTTGAGAGAAGAATGGTTGGAACACTTAGTATCCTTTTAGAATTCTTGATTTAGAGAAATTGAGAGTATTAGAGAGATGGAAAGAAGAATGGTATGAAGAAAATGGTAGAAGGAGGTTGGTATTTATAGGTGGAGAAGGTGGAAAAGTGTGAAATATGATTGGTTAAAGAAGGTGGAAGAGGATTGATGAGGTAGAAAGATGATTGGTGGAAAAGGGTGAAATATGATTGGTTAAAGAAGGTGGAAAGATTATTGGTATATTTGTTGGTATTTCTTGATTATATATTATGTAATTGAGTATATAAAAAGTATAAAAATATAATACAAGTACTGAGGATGTGCGTATAAGTATTTATACGTATAAATAGTGTCGGTTTGCGTATAAATATGTATTTAAATGATCGGTTGTGTGAATAACATATATGTATAAAATATGAATTTTACTATGATTAACGCCTCGAATTGTGAGATTAAAATTAAAATATGAATGTAAGATTTCTAAACTTAGAATACGAATACGAACATTTTTTTTAAATAGAAATACGAAAATACGAGGCTTTATAATCTCCCATACTTTAGGAAATTCGTCCTGAAATTTATTCAAGAGGAAGACCTTGGAGAAATAGCATTTTGGCTAAAAGAATAATTGTCTAAAATTGAGACTTGGAAGTTTTGAAACATGTTGAAAAGTATGAAGTTTCGAGGAATGAAAAGATAGGTTTGTAAAAAGGGTTTGTTTGTCTAAAATGATTCGAGGCATTAAGCATAAGTAAAACGTGTATGTGTTTGTATAGACAAGCGAGTTTAAACAAGTTTGAATAACTCAATGATGAGATATTTTAAAATATGTTACCTAAGAAGGAAGCTTTCATATAAAACAGTATGTATTTTGATGAAAAGTGTGGCCGCACTGTTGGTTTGTAAGAAAAGTTTCATTGGTTTTAAAGAGCATTGACAAATCTCAGTTTTGTAGAGAATTCTTTATCGGTGAAAAAACGAGGAAGTTAGTTATTTTAAATAAAAAAAGGGTTTTGGAGGTAACGGCCAACTAAGTATGTTTGCGCATAAATAAAGAATGGAAAATAGTTTTAAAAGTAAGAAAGCATTTTAGGGTTCGAATGTTTAAACCGATTGATTGCAAACAAGGTTTGTATAAAAGGCAGAGAATAGCGGGGAATAATGGAGGTATAAGACTGAACGATTGACCTAATAAAAAAATGCTAGTATAAGAATGGTATGTGTATTAAAAGCGATGTGTTAAGAATGGGGTCTTGTCGTGGATAATCGGATATCGCGCACTTAGCAATGCGTTTGTGAGTTGTTAAAGTTTGTATCGGATCTAAATAGGTCTGCAAAACACCGAATTTCTCATGGCACGTTTTACGAAAGTTTAGTAACATGGTGAAAACACTTATATATAGGAAGTACCAGCGGCGTATCCACCATGTTTTGACCATGTTACGTCCGTTTCGTTATTCGGTGTCATGTTTTGTTTCGTGTCTTACCATACGCAATAGTACACCCTATGATTCTCATGCGCCTACCATTATAATCCCGTGTGCACCCGCGATTATATTGATTGTCGCATGATCCACATAGTTTGTACTAGTTGTGTATTAATCAGGGTATACACTTACTTTGAAAATAAAATGCGTGCGTATAAGAATGTAGTATTCTAGCATGTTTATGTTTAAGTATGTAGGTGACCAACGTAAATGAACCCTCGGGTTACGCTCACGTACAGGTACGAATGTATGAATATGAGTATGAATGTAAGCATGCGTTTGAATATAAGTAATAGTGTGAGTTTGGATATGTATATAAGTATAAGTATGAACATAAAATGTATGAGTATGAACATGAATATGTGTCATGAATATGAATATGAATATGAATACGTGTATAAGTATGAATATAACTATAGGCATAAATGATGACGATTGTGTGTATGAAATGAATTGAATACCACGAATTTAGGCATATAAAAAGATCGAGGATTTTTTTAGTATGGAAAAAACTAATGATCTGAGTGAAATTGTCGTGGAATCATGACTAAAACATGTACGAGGACATGCATGTATTCTTGTTTGAGCAAAATGTTGAGTTTATCGAATCAGAATATAATTGAGTTTGACTTAGAATGTAGAATCTAGTTTGTGAATGTCAAAAAGTATGTAAAGTATCTATTGGTTGCGAGATGTACTTTGTTAAAGAACGGAAAATTCTACTCTTGTTTTAAAAAGAATTTACGTAAGTTGAAGATTTTCGGTCCCTATGAAGTTTTCTTGCCCACGTGTTTTGAAATTTAAATGACGTATTGAGTGGTGTATGAAAAGGTTTTTGAAAATAGTAAGTTTGCATCATTTTAAAGGATCTTGCATTAAAATAAGAAATTTGAAATTTGGAGATTCTCGTGAAAACGTTGATCCTTAAAAAGAAATTTAGCATGATGAACTTAGTGATCGTTGAAAGTATTTTAGCAAAATGATTTATTGACATTGAAAAGAGTTTTAGTAAAGCGATCTTATAATATCTATAAGATCTTACAGACATGTGAGAAGGTTGGTTTGATTTCCGATTGAGAATGAAAGTCTTTAGTATAATGATATAACGTGAGCGTGTTTTAGTGATTACGTTAAGCATAAAATTTGTGGGCAAGATATTCAGTAGACCGATTACGTTGATGGGTAGCATTTCATCAAATTTTGGAAATCGGGAAACAAAACGTTTATGGTATGACTAAGTATTTTGTGTATATGATTTATGTGAAATAGATTATGGGATAAGAAATACGTTTGATAAAACAATAAATTTTGAAATTCGCATAAGTAGGGATTTTGACAAATGATAAACAATTTAGGTATAAAACTTGATCGTGTTTGATTAATAAAGTCTCTTTGAAGGAAAATTTTGGTAACGATCACCTAGGTAAGGAAATCACTTCTAACCCGCTGGTGAGGTCGTTTTAAGAAAAGAAATAGCAGAGTTAATCGTCAAGGTAAGAAAATCACTCCTATCTCGATGATAGGTCTCCCTTTTGGGGTTACAAGAAATGTAATTCTAGTTGGTGACGTTTTTGAAATCATGCATGTGAATAACGTATAAATGTATGAAAAGATTTAGTATGATTTGTGTGTAAAATAATCTCGAAAACAATTTGAATTTGAAAAGAGAGAATTGCATCGTATAAGGTTGATAATAGTAAAACATAGGTTTGATTAAAACTTGGATTGTTCCAAAATGGAACTTTGACTAAACCAAAGTGGTCGAGAATTCTTTTGAATTTGAGAAACATGCTTTGGCTTAATAGGTGGAATACTCTCGCCGAAATTTCGATTAACGGTATTCACCCTTCCAGTTACTACATGTTCAAAATCAATCGAAAATTCGAGACTTGGCGGGATTTTTGAAAATCAATGAGTGGGACTAATTGACAAGATGCTGGTTTCACCCCTAACTTTGACAATATTGTACCCTAAGTGTGGTTGGTACTCATCGGGTCAAGAAAGTTAATTCTGACACGTTGACGAGGGTCCACTAGATTTAGAACGAAAATTCTCCATCAAGGTGAAGATTCCACTCCTAACTTGATGGTCAAATTGTGTAAAAAGAATATGTGGATGGAGAGTCGTTTACCAAATTGTGGGATTCACGCCTATTTTGGTGAAGTCGTCTCATTTGTGTAATACGAGTGACTAGGTCAAAATCATAGCAATTTTCCTAATTTTCTATAGTTATGGCTCTGATACCAATCTGTCACACCCCAACCGATGGCGGACACATCAGAGTGAGACGAAATAGATTTCTCGTGTCACAACCCAACCGATGGCGGAAACATCGGGGTGCGGCACTAAGTGTTCAGATTGCTCATGAGATTCCATAACACTAGAATATTCATATATATAGCAGATTGATTCAAAACATTGTCTAATACAATCCACAGCCAAACACAATATCAAGTACAATCATCAGACTTGTTTCAAAGTTTCTAGATTTAACTAAGATGTGTTTCTAAGCAGCATCCTAGCAAGTTTCATGAGTCCTAGCATCCTGTCAGCCTGCAACATGTATTAAAATAGAGTCAGTACAAAAATGTACAGGCGAGTATACAAGTTTGAATATATATAGCATAGTAGATTAAAAGACTCATATCCTTCATGTAAATGGTAATATAGTTTCAGCCATGCTAGTGTTCGCAGTCCAAGTGATAGCCCAAGTGTCCCGATTCTTTGGTGTTTACCCAAGACTCAAGGAAAACTAGAATCCTCCTAATAATACCCCCGAGAATAATGGGGAGGTGCATCTCTTATAGCGCTACTATTGTTAAGGCGGAACTACAAACTCTGAATTAAACGTTCACAAAGCATAAAAATTCAAGAATCAAGAATCACAAGTTTCACATACACATAGGATAGAGTTTAGATTCCAAAAGTATCAAGTTTCAAGTTTCATAGAATACATGTTGCATCCCAAAGTTTAAAACAAAAAGGGATCGAGTATACTCACAGTGATTGCTTAACAGTATAACGGTTATTAGATCAACGGGAGCTCTTTAGGTTTAGCCTGATTAGATTACAATAAGTAAGTGTTGAGCAGAATAATGAGATTGCACAAAGTGTCGGATCAGTCATCTGATTGGATGGTCGTTCGGTCGGTCGGACGGCAGTCCGATCGGATTGCCATTCGATTGAGGTGACCATTGTGAGTGAAGGGACGGATTGCCACCCGATCGGATGGTCATCCGTACGGATGGCCATTCGATCGAATGGTTATTCGATCCAAGTGTTAAATTCCAAAATGTTAAGCCAAGAGCTCAACCCAAGTTACTTCGATCGGATGGTCATCCGATCGGACGACAGTTCGATCTGATTGCCATTCGATCATGGAGGTTTACGAAGTTTCAAAGTTCAAAGATTCAAAGTTTCAAAAAGGTTCCAAGTGTTTAAAGGTTATGAGGCACATGCTACTCCGATCGGATGGCCATTCGATTGGGAGGCCTTGTCCCGTTCACATACTTGTAAAGTTTCTAAATCTCGATTCTAACGATGACCGCATGGTACGTATTGAGACAATGGGTACCACATCAGTATCCAGCCAATCTGATCGGACAGGAATCACCCCAGTCCATTCAGGTGTCTGTTTTTTATTGTGTTTATGTCGGAATCCGTACTCTGGTCATCTTCTCCAGCAACGATCCATTCCCAAACCGACTCCAGCCTAATCATCAAGTCTATAGTCTGTTTAGGTCTGGATTCCACCGTTTCAAGTAAGTTTTTAAGAAAGGTAGAAGAATACATGAGTTTTAGCTGAAAAGTTTAGATTTAGTAAAGATTTGGTGTAAAAACGTATGAAATTCCTTAGATCTAAGCAAGATCTTGACTAGAATGACATCACTCAACAGTTTGTACAACCGTTATGATGACATCACCTTCAAGAGCTCGAATCTCAGAGATTTCACGGTGAAAAGTGGGATTTCAAAGAGGAATTTTGTAGAGAATAGTGTATAGATCAAAGATGTACAAGAATCTAGTGTAAAACGTACCGAAATCGCCAGGAAATGGAAGAAAAAGGGAGAGCGTGCGTCTGGTCGAAGGAGGCTGTCACATCAGTGAGGAATGATGTGATAGGTCCTATTTATAGTGCAAGAGAGAGTGTGAGGCGGGGTGGCACGTGTCGGATGGCACTTCGATCGAATGGCCCTCCGATGCCATTCGGTCAATCCCATCTTTTCCGTTTCACCGTCGTTGATTTGTTTTGCGAGTTAGATTAAGCGTTGCGTTGCGTATTGTTGTGTAATTGTATCACATAACTAGATTATATTATTAACACAAAAGTTCCCAAGTTTCATAGTTTTTGCCAGTGACAAGTCTCCCGTCTCTCGTTCAACAAAGTCTCAAATTTCACGAGTCTCAAGAGTCAAGCACCAAAGTATCAAGAATCTAGTTTCCAAGTATCAAGAATCAAGTCTCAAAAATCAAGTATCAAGAATCATCGTCTCATAGTATTAAGAATCAAGTGTCTAGAGTTAAGAATAAAGTCTCATAGTATTAAGTATCAAGAGTCAAGATTTCAAGTGTCAATAATCTAGGTTAAGTATCAAGAATCATAGTATTAAGAATCATGCCTCGTAGAATTTAGATTTAGATATCAAAAGCATCAAGAATCACATAGTCTAGGGACTAAAATTGACAATAGCTAAAAGTTCAGGGACGCAGGCGTTACAGTCTCCCCTCCTTTAGGCGATTTCGTCCCCGAAATCTAGGAAGAATACTGCTCGAAGAGCTGTGGATACTTGGTCTTCATCTCACTTTCAAGTTCCAAAGTGAATTCGGCGCCGCGCTTCCCCTCCCATCGAACCTTAACTATGGGAAGTTTGTTGCGCCTCAGTCGCTTGACACCTTGATCCATGATTTCGACCGGTTTCTCCACAAAGTGTACAGCTTCATTTATTTGCAAGTCTTCAAGGGGAACCTACAGTTCCTCATCGGATAGGCATTTACGTAGGTTAGATACGTGGAACACTGGATGTACTTTGTTTAGTTCTTGTGGCAGGTCGAGTCTGTACGCCACCTTGCCAATCCTTTCGAGTATTATGAAAGGGCCCACATAGCGAGGAGCGAGCTTTCCCTTCTTACCAAAACGAACTACTCCCTTCCAGGAAGATACCTTGAGAAGAACTCGATCACCAACATCAAATTCTAGAGGCTTGCGCCTTCTATCAGCATAGCTCTTTTGTCTGCTCCTAGCCTTGATCAAGTTATCACCGATCTGAAGAATCTTATCTGTTGTCTCTTGAATGATTTCAGGGCCAGTAAATTGGTTGTCACCAACCTCATGCCAGCTGAGAGGAGATCGCCACTTGCCACCATACAGAGCTTCGAAAGGAGCCATCTGAATACTGGAATGATAGTTGTTGTTGTACGAGAACTCAATCAATGGTAAATGTACCTCCCAGTTACCACCAAAGTCGATGACAAAAGAATGGAGCATATCCTCTAGGGTTTGAATAGTACGCTCGGTCTGTCCATCCGTTTGAGGATGAAAGGTTGTGCTAAGATTCAAATGAGAACCCATAGCGGATTGAAAGGTTTGCCAAAGACGTGAAGTAAAACGTCCATCACGGTCAGACATTATGTCAATATGTATGCCATGACGGCATATAATCTCATCGGTATAGACTCGAGCGAGCTTCTCCACTTTATAATCTTCATGAATAGGAAGAAAGTGGGCTGATTTGGTCAAACGATCGACGATCACCCAGATACTTTCGTGACCAGAAGGTGTTCGAGGTAGTTTGATAATTAAATCCATAGCGATGCTATCCCATTTCCAAATAGGGATTTCAGGCTGTTCTAAGAGACCCGAAGGGCGTTGATGTTCAGCCTTCACTTTCAATCAAGTGAGGCATTTCGAGACATAGATGGCGATATCCTTTTTCATGCTCGGCCACCAATAGGTCGTACGCAAGTCATGGTACATCTTATCGGCACCAGGATGAATAGAATATTGAGATTTATGGGCTTCATTCATAATGAGCTCACGTAAGTTATCACGATCTGGTACCTAGATGCGATTGAGGTAGTATTGAAGTCCATCAGGTTTAGTTTCAAATTGATCAATCTTAGCACCTTGGATTTCTACTTCTAGACTTCCTTCATTTGCTGACGAATACTGAGCTTCACAAATACACACATGAAGATCACTAGAGATACGATTAGCATCTACATGAGTTTTACGACTAAGAGCGTTGGCCACTGCATTCGCCTAGCCAGGATGATAGCGAATTTCGCAGTCGTAGTCATTAAGCTATTCCACCCAACGTCTCTGTCGCATGTTTAGTTCCTTTTGGTCAAAGATATGTTGAAGGCTCTTATGGTCGGTGAAAACCACACACTTAGTACCATACAGGTAGTGTCGCCAGATCTTTAACGCAAACACAACTGCACCAAGCTCCAGATCATGAGTAGTGTAGTTTTTCTCATGCACTTTGAGTTGTCGAGAGGCATAAGCAATAACCTTGTCCCGCTGCATGAGCACACAGCCCAAACCACGGTTCGAGTCATCACAGTATACCACGAAGTCATCATTCCCATCAGGGAGAGCAAGAACCGGAGCATTACACAAAAGGGTCTTAAGAGTCTGAAAAGATTCCTGTTGCTCGGGACCCCAAGCAAAAGGTCTCTCTTTCTGAGTCAACGAAGTGAGAGGAACTACGATCTTAGAGAAGTCCGAGATGAATCGGCGGTAATAGCCCACCAATCCTAGGAAGGAACGAATCTCAGATGTAGATTTAGGCGTACTCCAATTCTTCACAGCTTCAATTTTAGACGGGTCAACATGAATACCTTGCTTACTAACGACGTGACCAAGAAATTGCACTTCATTAATCCAAAATTCACACTTAGAAAATTTAGCATACAAACGTTCACCACGTAAAAGTTCAAGCATCAAGCGTAAATGACGAGCATGGTCAGCTCTAGTTTTAGAATAAATGAGAATATCATCAATAAAGACTATCATAAAACGATCAAGATAAGGTTTACAAACACGATTCATGAGATCCATGAACACAGCGGGTGCGTTGGTCAATCCAAAAGGCATGACCACAAACTCGTAGTGTCCATAACGAGTACGAAAAGCGTTTTTTGGTACATCATCTTCGAGGAAACAAAGCTGATGATAACCAGAACGGAGGTCAATCTTCGAGAAATAGGATGCACCTTATAGTTGGTCGAATAAATCATCGATGCGAGGGAGAGGATAGCGATTCTTAACGGTAAGCTTATTAAGTTCACAGTAGTCGATACACATACGAAATGAACCATCTTTCTTCTTAACGAATAACACGGGAGCACCCCATGACGAGGTACTTGGATGAATGAATCCCTTGTCGAGCAATTCATGTAGCTGGCTGGATAATTCTTGCATCTCGGAAGGTGCAAGTCGGTACGAAGCCTTGGCGGCAGGAGTCATGCCAGGTATGAGATTAATACGAAAATCAACGGATCTAGGAGGAGGAAGACCATGAAGATACTCAGGAAAGACATCAGGGAAATCACACACTACTGGAACGTCACTTATGTTCTTCCCCTTACCCTTTTGTTCCACCACGTGGGCCAAGAAAATAAAGTTCCGTTTACGTAAGCATCTGTTCGCCTGAGTGCATGACATCAACTTCAGTCCTCGAGAAGGTGGGTCCCCATAGACGTGCAAAATATCGCCGGACGGAAGAGGTAAACGAACAAACTTCTCGTGACAAGCAATCTCGGCATGATTCTTACGCAACCAATCTATGCCGATAATGATATCAAAGCTACCCAATTGCATGAGTATTAGATCAATAGTAAACACATGGTCTTTAAGAGTCAGGGAACAACCACTTAGAATGGAATCAACTAGAATCGAATTCCCATCGGCAATCTCCACCGAAAATGACTTAGGTAACTTAGAGCGTGCACTGTTTAACAAAGATTCAAATTCTACGGACACAAAGCTTCTGTCGGTACTAGTATCAAATAGTATCGAAGCGTAAAGGTTATTAACGAGAAACGTACCATTAACGACGTCATTGTTGTTACGAGCCTGATTAGCATTAAGGTTGAACGCTCATCCACGAGCGGCTGGCTGCTGGTCCTGGTTCAACTGAGGACACTGATTACGGAGGTGAGTAGTATCTCCACACTTGTAGCACGCACGAACAGCGTTGGCTGGCTTAGGATTCTGCGGAGGAGCTGAGAAAGCTGGGAAAGCTGCCTGAGCTGGGGCTTGCTGAGCTGGTTGGGCCGGGTTGACTTGACGGCAGTAAGGAGTCGTGTGACCATAGCAATTGCAGTTGGTGCACAAACGACATGCAGAATTAGCAGGATGATGAAAGTTGCAAGTTGCACACTTGGGATGAGGCCCAGTGTATTGTTTCTTGACTTTAGGAGTAGCAGTGTTTGGAACAGCAACAACAGGTGCAGGCTTAACAGCAGGGTTTACAGCAGGAACAATAGCATTGCATCCTGAACCCTGTGACTTTCTCCTTTTGTTCTTGCTGCCACTTGGCTGCTGGTTAACTTGATGTGCAGACTTAAAAGGAGCAGGGTTAGCAAACTGCTTATCACGAACGCGGTTGTTGTTGAGACTGGCTGCAAGACGGTAGACTTCCTCAATAGTTCCGAGCTGGGCTGCTTCAATAGAATCACGCATAGCAGGAGGTAACCCATTTATGTACTTGGTTATCATTCGTTTAGGAGTAGTAACCAAGTGAGGTACGATTAAGCTGAGTTGCTTAAAACGGGTAGTATAAGCCAGATTGTCATCGCCAATCTGCTTCAAATGCCAGAACTCTTCTTCAAGCTTCAGTTGTTCGTGGGGATGGCAGAATTCAAGCATCATCAATTCTCACACCTCAGCCCATGAAAGAGCATAGGCTTCTTCATTAGAACAGATGTTTCTCTCATTTGACCACCACTCCAGAGCTCTGCCTTGAAACATTCCCGTTGCACTCCTAGCTTTTAGATGTTCTGGGCACTGTTGTTAATGAAGGTAACCTCGATACTGTCAAACCACTCGAGCATAGCAGTCACCCCCTCACTGCCCGTGAAAGACTTAGGGTTGCACGAGACAAAGTGTTTGTAGCTGAACTTTATAGGCTTCTCTTTCTCTGTCTTAGAGTCGACTGAAGAGGGCGGAGTGTTCGATCCTTGGATCTCAGAAACGATCTTTGGCATGACTCGAACGATCTGGTCGGCCATGAAGGACATCATCTTTTTCTGATACTTTTCCCTGGATCTCTTGAGAGTGTCGGATAGCTTACGAGAAGACATTCTAAGATCCAACAAGAGGATCGTATAAGTCTAGATCACAAAGTCTCACACTATAGACTCACACATGATAGATTATAGACTCAAGATTCAACAAGATTCACGTAGATTTAAGATTCAAGTTCCCAACAAGTTTCACATAGATTCCAATAGATTCCAATAGTTTCAACACCGCAAACCCACAACCTTCGCATTGTACGTTGTACGAAGTTTGGCAACATGTCAGAAGCGCTTATATATAGGAAGTACCAGCGGCGTATCCACCACGCTTCGGGCACATCACTTCCACCTCGTACTCGATGTCATGTTACGTGTCGCAATTGCCAGACATAACAACACACTCATCATCATCATCATCATCATACATACATACGTAGATTAAACCGGTAGATTCACATGGATTAATCCAATAGATTTACTTAGATTATCCATTAGATTCATAGATTACCCAATAGATTCACATAGATTACTTAATAGATTCACATAGATTACTACATAGATTAGAGTTAACAACCTCATCACAGTCTACCAACAACGAATTCCAGCATGGCACGTGCTACGAAAGTTCGGCAACATGACCGAAGCACTTATATATAGGAAGTACCAGCGGCGTATCCATCATGCTTCAATCATGCCACTTCCATCTCATCATCAGTGTCTTGCTTCGTTAACCATATCATTAGATTCTGTTACCAGCACAAAACTTTCACATAGATTGAGCAAGTAGATTCCAACAGCCTTAACCCGAGCCTACAAAATACGAACTTCACTTAGCGCGTGGTACGAAGGTTTGGTAACATGCCAGAAACACTTATATATAGGAAGTACCAATGGCGTATCCACCATGTTTCAAACATGCCACGTCCGCCTCGTTTTTGGCGCTAGGCTACGTTTCGTATTTTGTTTCTCAAAACAACACATACTTAGATTACATATAGATTACGCTAGAGTACACTTAGATTTCACATAGACCCCACATAGATTCCACATAGATTACACAAGTAGTTTCCCATCATCGGTCTGCAAAACACTAAATTTCGCATGGCACGTGGTACGAAAGTTGGTAACATGTCGGAAACACTTATATGTAAGAAGTACCAGCGGCGTATCCACCATGTTTCGGACACATCACTTCTCCCTCGTATTTTTGTGCCATGTTACGTTTAATGTTGCGCAACCACAATATCACATAGATTCATCAGATTGTTTCACATAACATCTTAGTAGATCAAGATTCCCAAATAGATTAACATCATGAATAAAGCTCCATAAATTTAGTTTGACCCTAAGAGATTATGATTAGAGTTTTAGATTGCGGACACACATGCGATTTGTGTAAAAAGCCCCAAAATAAACGAAGAATCAATTTAAAACCACATAAAAAGCGACATCACGTAAAAGATAGGCTCATAAAACATAGGATTGTTCCGGGTAGAGGAACGGTGACTAACCAAAGTGATTCGAACCCCTTTTCGAATTGAGGCATTGTATCTCGACTTACTTAGACAAATACGTCATCGATGTTAGGCCTACAATATTTGTCCTTTTGGTCGTTTCACGTTCCTAATTGATTGGTAGTTTCGAGACTTTGGTGAGACGTAAAATCAAAGAGTGGGACTAGTTATCAAGGTCTGAGTTTCACCTCTATCTTGACAACATCATACCCTAATAGCGTTGGTACTTATCAACAGATAAGGCCTACTAGAATATATTGTGGAAATTTTCCCATCAAGGTTCAGATGTCACTCCTGTCTTGAGGGCAAATCACGTGCAAAATATAAACACCGATTAACAGTGTTTTCAAAGTATCAAGTGTATATTGTATTAGCCTTAGGAAAGGTATGTAAGTTTAACAGGGAATGTGCTGCTAGGAAGCAGATACGGTAGAATGCATAAGTCTTAAATAACAAATAAGAGTTGAGATTCCTAGAACTATAGACTAGGGAAAGTATTTCTACTTATCCTAATTCCCTATAGTTATGGTTCTGATACCAATCTGTCACAACACAACCGATGGCGGAAACATCGGGGTGCGGCACTAAGCGTTCAGATTGCTCATGAGATTCCATAACACTAGAATATTCCGATATATATTAGATTGATTCAAAACATTGTCTAATAGAATCCACAGCCAAACACAACATCAAGTACAATCATCAGACTTGTTTCAAAGTTTCTAGATTTAACTAAGATGTGTTTCTAAGCAGCATCCTAGCAAGTTTCATGAGTCCTAGCATCCTGTCAGCCTACAACATGTATTAAAATAGAGTCAGTACAAAAATGTACCTGCGAGTATACAAGTTTGAATATATATAGCATAGTAGATTAAAAGACTCATATCCTTCATGTAAATGATAATGTAGTTTCAGCCATGCTAGTGTTCGCAGTCCAAGTGAAAGCCCAAGTGTCACGATGCTTTGGCGTTTTCCCAAGACTCAAGGAAAACTAGAATCCTCCTAACAATACCCCCGATAATAATGGGGAGGTGCATCTCCTATAGCGCTACTATTGTCAAGGCGGAACTACACACTCTGGATTAAACGTTCATATAGCATAAAAAATAAAGAATCAAGAATCACAAGTTTCACATACACATAGGATAGAGTTTAGATTCCAAAAGTATCAAGTTTCAAGTTTCATAGAATACATGTTGCATCCCAAAGTTTAAAACAAAAAGGGATCGAGTATACTCACAGTGATTACTTAACAGTATAACTGTTATTGGATCCAAGGGAGCTCTTTAGGTTTAGCCTGATTAGATTACAATAGGTAAGTGTTGAGCAGAATAACGAGATTGCACAAAGTGTGGGATTAGTCATCTGATCGGATGGCCGTTCTATCGGACGCCAGTCCGATCGGATTGCCATTCTATTGAGGTGACCATTGTGAGTGAAGGGACGGATTACCACCCGATCGGATGGTCATCCGTACGGATGGCCATTCGATCGAATGGTCATTCGATCCAAGTGTTAAATTCCAAAATGTTAAGCCAAGATCTCAACCCAAGTTACTTCGATCGGATGGTCATCCGATCGGACGGCAGTTCGATCGGATTGCCATTCGATCATGGAGGTTTACAAAGTTTCAAAGTTCAAAGATTCAAAGTTTCAAAAAGGTTCCAAGTGTTTAAAGGTTATGAGGCACATGCTACTCCGATCGGATGGCCGTTCGATCGGACGGCAGTCTGATCGGATTGTCATTCAATTGGGAGGCCTTATCCCATTCACATACTAGTAAAGTTTCTAAGTCTCGATTCTAACGACGACCGCACGGTACGTACTGAGACAATGGGTACCACATCAGTATCCAGCCAATCTGATCAGACAGGAATCACCCCAGTCCATTCAGGTGTCTGTTTTTTACTGTGTTTATGTCGAAATCCGTACTCTGGTTATCTTCTCCGGCAACGATCCATTCCCAAACCAACTCCAGACTAATCATCAACTCTACAGTCTGTTTAGGTCCAGATTCCACCGTTTCAAGTAAGTTTTTAAGAAAGGTAGAAGAATACATGAGTTTTAGCTGAAAAGTTTAGATTTAGTAAAGATTTGGTGTAAAAACGTATGAAATTCCTTAGATCTAAGCTAGATCTTGACTAGAATGACATCACACAACAGTTTGTACAACTGTTATGATGACATCACCTTCAAGAGCTCGAATCTCTGAGATTTCACGGTGAAAAGTGGGATTTCAAAGAGGAATCATGTAGAGAATAGTGTATAGATCAAAGATGTACAAGAATCTAGTGTAAAGCGTACCGAAATCGCTGGGAAATGGAAGAAAAGAGGGAGAGCGTGCGTCTGGTCGAAGGAGGCTGTCACATCAGTGAGGAATGATGTGACACGTCCTATTTATTGTGCAAGAGAGAGTGTGAGACGGTGTGGCACATGTCGGATGGCTCTTCGATTGAATGGCCCTCCGATCGGATGGTCATCCGATCGGATTGCCATTCGGTCAATCCCATCCTTTTCGTTTCACCGTCGTTGATTCATTTTGCGAGTTAGATTAAGCGTTGCGTTGCGTATTGTTGTGTAATTGTATCACATAACTAAATTATATTATTCACACAAAAGTTTCCAAGTTTCATAGTTTCTACCAGTGACAAGTCTCCTGTCTCTCATTCAACCAAGTCCAAGTTTCACGAGTCTCAAGAGTCAAGCACCAAAGTATCAAGAATCTAGTTTCCAAGTATCAAGAATCAAGTCTCAAAAATCAAGTATCAAGAATCATAGTCTCATAGTATTAAGAATCAAGTGTCTAGAGTTAAGAATCAAGTCTCATAGTATTAAGTATCAAGAGTCAAGATTTCAAGTGTCAAGAATCTAGGTGAAGTATCAAGAATCATAGTATTAAGAATCACGCCTCATAGAATTTAGATTTAGGTATCAAAAGCATCAAGAATCGCATAGTCTAGGGACTAAAATTGACAATAGCTAAAAGTTCAGGGACGCAGGCGTTACAGCTCGAGACTTCATAACACTAACATTTGCGACAAGTATTTAAATAATAAATTTTATTTCATTTCTAAAGAGTCAATTACAAAGGTTGAAATAAAATACAACAACTTGAAATAATAGAAATGCATTACAATAAGAATACAAAATGAGTATCTAGGCATCCTACTATGTTCCATGCATCATCAACATCATCATTAAACCTGCAACATATTTTTAAAAAGCATACTTCAATACAACGTATTGGCGAGTACACTAGTTTTAGACACGCGACATAAGTATAAAAAGTATTTTCAATCCAACATAGCAATTTCGTATACAAGGTCAAACTATCATGTATAACTAAACCTCAAACCCAAGTGTCCACAAGAATTATAAGTGTCCCTCGCCACAAAAGTGATGAGACTAAGTATGAATATATCTTAACATAAACCCCATCGGGTGGTGTGTTACTCCTATAGCACTATAATTGTTAAGGCGGGTTAACAAGTAGTATGAATTTTAGCATGAACCTAAGCATAACAAAGCATGTATAACAGATTGAATGAATAAAGCATATTTGTGTGAATCGTGCATTTTAACAAGTAAAACATGTTGCACCCAAAGTGTGTTTAAAGCAAAAGGGGTCAAGTGTACTCACAGTTTTGCAAAGTTTCCTTTGGTGATTCCGTGAAGAGTTGGAGGTTGGAGCTTCAAAGCTTCCTTTAAAACACTTAGTGTTTTCTTTTAGAACTCTTAGAGTTCTCTTCCTTGCTTGGAAGATTTGAAAGAAGCTGAGAGGTTGAGAGAAGAATGGTTGGAACACTTAGTGTCCTTTTAGAATTCTTGATTTAGAGAGATTGAGAAAATTAGAGAGATGGAGAGAAGAATGGTGTGAAGAAAATGGTAGAAGGAGGTTTGTATTTATAGGTGCAAAAGGGTTAAATATGATTGGTTAAAGAATGTGGAAGAGGATTGATGAGGTGGAAAGATGATTGGTAGAAAAAGGAGGTGGAAAAGGGTGAAATATGATTGGTTAAATAAGGTGGAAGAGGATTGATAAGGTGGAAAGATGATTGATGGAAAAAAGAGGTGGAAAATGGTTAAATATGATTGGTTAAAGAAGGTGGAAGAGGATTGATGATGTGAAAAGATGATTGGTATATTTATTGGTATTTCTTAAGTATATATTATGTAATTGAGTATATAAAAGTATAAAAGTATAATTCAAGTATTGAGGATGTGCGTATAAGTATTAATACATATAAATAGTGTCGGTTTACGTATAAATACGTATCTAAATGATCGGTTGTGTGAATAACAAATATGTATAAAATATGAATTTTATTATGATTAACGCCTCGAATTGAAAGAATGAAATTAAAATACGAATGTAAGGTTTCTAAAATTAGAACACGAATACAGACATTTTTTTAAAATAGAAATACAAAAATACGAGGCATTACAGTAGATTAAGGGTTTTTAGTAATAGCCTTCTGGTCTAAGTCTTGGATTCCTAATTAAGCACACACTGGAACACCTATTAGTGTATTAACTCAATTCAAACTTTAACGATAATCACGAGATCAAAACCACAACGTAGATGACAAAGTATAGCCTTATTCAGGAAACACTTAAACATCCGTTGATTTGATTTCAGATCGATCAGACAGGGTACCGTACCAGTGATTCAGGTTAGCACGCTGATTACGGAGCAGATTTTTATGGCTTCGGGTATTATGGTAGTGCTACGAGAGAAAGAAAAGAAATTGAGCAATCTGAAATGTGAAATTCTCGTCCCTTATATAGCTGAAACTCAGCCTCGTTGCGTCGCATGACCGGTTTCTGGTTTCACCTTCGCGTAGCGCGAAAGGTGTCATGAGTCACCACGTAGGCATGCCACGTGTGTCACACCCCAACCGATGGCGGAAACATCGGGACGCGGTACTGAGCGAAAAAGATTGTCCAGGAGAATCCATAACAACTATTTATGACAATATATTTAACGTTAATATCCCATACTACTAAGATATAAAGTAAAAACAGTAATTACAGATAGTGTTTCTCATAAACAAAACTATTCTGACAACTCAGATTTATTTAGTGGAGTTTCTAGACTTCCTAGGTTGTTTCAGCAAACACAGCATCCTATCAACCTATCACATACGTTAAAAAAAAGTCAATACATAAAATGTAAAGGTGAGTACACAAGTTTGAGTAGCATATAGTAGAGAAAGCGTTTACGCATAACCAACATGTAACACGTAACGAGCGAAGCATGTAACTATCAAACAATGTCTACAAGTTAACCATGAGACTGCGTTTTGGAGTATGCGCGACACATGTTCAGCGAACACGTGAAGTAAAGTAAAGTGATCCCTAGCAACCCCCGTCCATGACAGTTGCTGAATCAAAACTATAGTACTATCGTTGCTAGAGGCGGTATAATGGTTGTAGAAATCGCTAGTCGCTAGTCGGTCGGTGAGGTGGGGACTAGCGATTAATCGGGATTAACCGGGGATTAATCGGGATTAATTATAACTAATCGAAAATTAATCGAGATTATCGGTGATTAATCGGGGATTAAACGGTGCCTAGTCGGGATTTTTACAACCATGGGCGGTATAGTGTAACACTGTATAGCATAGCACAAGTATTCAAAGTACACGTATAGCATGCGGGAGCGGTTAGCGTTTATAAAGTGTCTGCGTTATGTGTTGTTGTGTTTTGATAGAGAATGTATGTAACATCCAAAAGTGCGTTAAAAGAAAATGGGTTCGAGTATACTCACAGTAAGTGTTTAACAAATAAACACAGCCTTGATTGGATTGAAGGGAGCGCGTGGAGTAAGCCTGAGCATAGAACAGTAGTGTAAGTGTTGAATAGTACGTAAACAGAGTGTCGGATGGTGATCCGAACGAATGGGGATAACCCATCCGAGCGGATGGTCATCCGGGCGGATGACCATTCGAATGGATGGCCATTCGAATGAGTGTGTTTGTTTGTAAAATTTGTTGAAGTTTGAAGTCTGATCAAATCGTTTTGAACGAGGATTAGCATAAGGGGCAGGTCACCTGGTCGAATGGTCATTCGATCGGATGGTCATCCGATCGGATGGTCATCCGATCGGATGGCCACTTGAGTGGGCGATCTTGTTATTTGAAAATTTTGCAAAAACTTCTAAGTAAAAGTTTAGAGTTTTAACGGAGACGGCGTGATGACGTGTCAAACAACGGAAACACACCAAGTCCAGCTTAGTCGGTCGGATGGGAATCAGCCCATTCGATCAGATTTACTGTTCTTGACGAAGTTTCATGTTTGACCCGTTAATCGGTCATTTCTCTGGTGGAAATCCATTTTCAAGCCAGCTCTTAACTAAGAAATGAGTAGAGAGTTCGAATGAACCTAGATTCCATCAGTTTTCGTGTGAGAGTTGAAGGAAAGTTGAAATAGATGAAAAAGTGTGAAATCTTGCAAAACTTAGTTGAAAAGTTGTGGAAATCTCTTAGATCTGAACCAATCTTGATGAGTTGGTGCTTCACAACAGGTTGCATAAGCCAAAATGATGGAAGGGCACCTTCAAGAGGTCCAAACCAGCGATGTCAGAGAAAAAGTAAGTGTTTGTGTCTGATCTTGATGAAGAAGTGATTCGTGATGATGATTGTACAAGATTTGAGGATAAATACTTATGAAATAGCCTTGAATCTCGATGAAAAGCGACTGAGAGTGACTGGAGAGAGTGTGGTCAGATGGAGATGTCACATCAGTGACTGAGGTGTACGGGTACTATTTATAGGTGAGAGAGTGAGAGTAAGGAGGTGCGCGAAATGGCGTTCAGTCGAATGGCCTTTCGGTCGGATGGCCATTCGATCGAGTGTCCATTCGATCGTCCGAGTTGTGCGAGTTAGTTTTCCAACTTTTGTTTCGTGTGTTAACGTTGCGTATAAGCGAGTTGCGAGTATGCCTTGAGCGTGTAAGCGTTGCGTTGATAACCACATAACAAATAATCATTGAATCACACAAATAACACACACAAAACCAATATATAACAATCCGCGTTTCGATTTTGCGATGCGATAGCATTGTGATAGCATTTAGTCGAAACAAGCGATAAAATGTGTTTAAATAGTAAGCGTTATATATAGCATTTAGTTACGATAACTGCGCTTAGAATAAGCGTTGTAATAAGCATTTAAAATGCGTTTGAAAACATGGTTTAAATAGTTAACCCGTAGCGATAATCGAATCTCTGGAGTACAAGTAATTAAGCAAGAAATGACAGATACAAGTAATGACCCGGAAAGTCGGGTTGTTACAGCCTCCCCTACTTTAGGGAATTTTGTCCCGAAATTAAGGCGCAGGCATAACAAAGAGATGTGGATATTTAGCTTTCATATAACTTTCGAGTTCCCAAGTAAACTCGGTGCTGCGTTTGCCTTCCCAGCTGACCTTCACTATAGGAATGCGAGAGCGTCTAAGTTTCTTGGTCTCTCGATCCATGATTTCTACTGACTTTTCCACAAAGTGTAGAGTTTCGTTCACTTGCAAATCCTCGAGAGGGACATGCAGGTTCTCTTCGGCTAGGCACTTTTTAAGGTTTTAGGCATGGAAAGTCGGGTGTACGTTGCTGAGTTCCTCTGGTAATTTGAGTCGGTAGGCCACTTTGCCAATTCTTTCCAGAATCTTAAAGGGATCCGCATATTGTGGCGCTAGCTTTCCTTTCTTTCCGAATCGGATCACCCCCTTCCAAGGTGAAACCTTTAGGAGTACATGATCACCAACTTCAAACTCAAGGGGCTTGCGGTGTTTATCGGCGTAACTCTTTTAACGACTCCGCGCTTTCAAGAGATTGTCTAGGATTTAGAGGATCTTATCAGTCGTTTCTTGTAATAACTCAGGACCGGTGATTTGAGCATCTCCGATCTCGTGCCATACAATAGGCGATCGACATTTCCTTCCGTATAATGCCTCAAAGGGTACCATTTGAATACTAGCGTGATAACTGTTGTTGTACAAGAATTCGACTTAAGGTAAATGCGAATCCCAATTACCACCAAAATCTATAACGCACGAACAAATCATGTCTTCAAAGGTGCGAATCGTGCATTCAGTCTAACCGTCGGTCTGGGGATGGAAAGCGGTACTGAGATTAAGAGTAGTACCGAGAGCGGATTGGAATGTCTCCTAGAGACGCGAGGTGAATCTACCATCGCGGTCAGAGATGATGTCACGAGGTGTCCCATATAGACAAATGTCTTTGTCGGTATAGATTCGTGCTAATCGTTCCACCTTGTAGTCTTCTCGTATCGGCAAAAAGTGCGTGGATTTCGTAAGACGATCAACGATAACCCAAATGCTATCGTGACCTGATGGTGTGCGAGGGAGTTTCATAATGAAGTCCATAGCTATACTCTCCCATTTCCACATCGGGATCTCGGGTTGTTCGAGTAAGCCAGAGGGTCGTTGGTGTTCAGCCTTAACTTTCGAACAAGTTAGGCACTTCGAGACGTAGAGAGTGATATCCTTCTTCATTCCTGGCCATCAATACCTGGCACAGAGGTCCTGGTACATCTTGTCGGCACCTGGATGAATGGAATATCGGGATTTGTGGGCGTCAGTCATCAATATCGCACGGAGATTATGACGATTGGGAATCCAAATTTGGTCGTGATAGTGAAAAATACCATCCGGTTTATTCACTAATTGGTTTTCGGTTCTAAGTATTCTTTCTTCCTTCAAAGTGTTCTCGAAAAAACAAGCGTGTTGAGCGTCACGAATAAGAGCTTTGAGGTCGTGTTGGGCTTGAATGTTACGAACACTATGTAAATAGCTTCGTTGGCTAAGAGCGTCGGCAACGACGTTTGCTTTGCCTGGATGGTAGCGTATCTCACAGTCGTAGTCGTTGAGAAGTTTGACCCATCTGCGTTGGCGCATATTAAGTTCTTTTTTATTCAAGATCTGTTGTAGGCTCTTATGGTCGGTGAAGACCGTACACTTAGTACCATAAAGGTAGTCTCGTCAAATCTTTAATGTAAAAACAATTGCACCAAGTTCGAGATCATGGGTTGTGTAGTTCTTCTCGTGAACCTTAAGCTGTCGAGACGCGTACGTGATAACCTTGTCTCGTTGCATAAGAACACAACCAAGACCTAGGTTAGAGGCATCGTAATAAACAACAAAGTCGTCGTTTCCATCGGGTAGTGCGAGTATAAGAGCGTTGCAAAGAATACGCTTAAGAGTTTGAAAGGCTTCCTCTAGTTCGGTTCTCCAAACAAAAGGCTTGTCTTTATGCATGAGAGAGGTGAGAGGAATGGCGATTTTAGAGAAATCAGCAACAAATCGGCGATAATAACCCGCCAATCCGAGAAAAGAGCGAACTTCAGATGGGGTTTTTGGCATAATCCAACTCTTAACTGCTTCAGTTTTCACGGAATCGACGTGAATACCTTGACTGTTGACAATGTGACCGAGGAATTGAACCTCCCCGAGCCAAAATTCACACTTGGAGAATTTGGCGTAGAGGCGATTCCCTTGTAGAAGCTCGAGAACCAAACAGAGATGTTGCGCGTGCTCGGCTTTCGACTTCGAATAGATAAGGATATCGTCGATAAACATGATGACGAAGCGATCAAGAAAGGGTTTACACACTCGATTCAATAAATCCATGAAGACTGCGGGTGCCTTGGTAAGACCAAAGGGCATAACGACGAATTCATAATGGCCATAACGAGTACGAAAAGCGGTTTTAGGGATATCTTCCTCTTGAATTCGCAGTTGATGATAACTAAAGCATAAATCTATCTTAGAAAAACAAGTAGCACCTTGCAATTGATCAAACAAATCGTCGATACGAGGTAAAGGGTAGCGATTCTTGATAGTAAGCTTATTGAGTTCCCTGTAATCGATGCACATTCGGAACGATCCATCCTTCTTTTTCACGAAACGGACAGGTGCGCCCCATGGAGATGTGCTAGGGCGTATGAAGCCTTTATCAAGTAATTCCTGGAGTTTTCTACAAAGTTCATGCATTTCGGACGGCGCGAGGTGATAAGGGGCTTTAGCAACTGGGTTTGCTCCAGGAATAAGGTCGATACGAAAGTCGATATCGTGAGTTGGGGGAAGACCGGGTAAATCATCAGGAAAGACATTAGGAAAATCACGAACCACAAGTACTTTTCCATCGTCTTCTTTTCCTCCTCCGCTACTATAATGTGAGCTAAGAAAACCAAGTATTCCTTGCCGAGATATTTGCTTTCTTGGATACTCGACATTAGTTTCAATTCCTTCAAGGATACTTCGCCATAGACACAGAGTTGATCACCGTTTGAAAGAGAGAAACGGATCATCTTTTCGAAGCAAACGATTTCGACACGATTTTCACGAAGAAAATCCATGCCAACTATGATATCGAAACTACCAAGTTACATCGGAATGAGATCAATCAGGAAAACGTGATTGTTGAGTTCGAGGGTACAATCACGGAGAACGGAGCTAACGGTGACGGTTCTTCCTGTGGCAATCTCTGCGCCGAACGTCGTTGGGAGGTTAGCGCGTTTACGGTTTAGAAGCTTTTTGAATTCAAACGACACAAAACAGTTATCGGCTCCAGTATCAAAAAAACACGAAGCATAAATACCGTTAACAAGGAACGTACCATTGACAACATTGTTGTCAATCTAAGCCTGGCGGACATTGATGTTGAAAGTTCTTCCGTGGGCTTGTTGTGGTTGCTTCTGCTGCGGCTGCTGTTGTTGCTGGCGGTTGCTGCTGCGGTTCTTGTTTCACAACTCGATTCGGGCAGACGTTAGAAAAGTGATTCGGGTCACCACAAGAGTAGCAAGCTCGTGCATGAACAGCGGGAGCAGGAGCTGCTTGGTTGACCTGAGGTGCTGGGAGTTGAGCTGGTGGTGCGGGAATAGCTTGAGCAGCCTGCTGGCGTGGGCCTGAACGGTAATGAGCAGTGAAATGCCAATAGATGTTACAGTTCGCACAGAAGCGACAGTTCACCCCACTTGGGTGATGATAGGTGCAAGTAGGGCAGAGAGGATGAACACCAGTAACGCACGCTTACCAGGCAGTGTGTTGGTGTTAGGAGCTATAACTTGATGATTCTGGTTGGTTTGAGCAGGGACAACGTTGAGAGGAGCGGTGGTATTAGTGTAATTCTTGTTGTTGTTACCCTTGCGTTTGCGATTCTGACGTGAGGACCTTGAAGCTTGAGGTGCGGCTGTGTCAATAGCGGGAGCGAGAGTAGCAGTGACCTGGTTGAGATTCTTGGTTGAGGTTTTGAAATACCCAGCTAAGACTCGCTTATCGTTGATCTCAGCTGCGAGTTGGTATGTCTCCTCAATGGTAGCAGGTTTAGCTGCTTGAAAAAAGTCAGCTACACAGTCGGGTAAAGCTCGAATGTACTTCTCGATTGTCATGTCAGGCGTTGCCACCAAACCGAGATAGATAATACTGAGCTTCTTGAAGCGAGCAGTGAGACCAGCGTTGTCACCTCCATCTTGTTTGATATGCCAGAATTCATTCTCCAGCTTTTGCACTTCATGAGGAGGACAGAACTGTTTCATCATGATCTCTTTGAGTTCCTCCCAAGAAAGGCCATAAGCTCCATCATTACTGCGCCTGTTACGCTCAGCAGTCCACCAATCCAGTGCCCTGGACTGGAATACTCAGGTAGCATTAATAGTACGCAGATTCTCTGGACATCCACTTTGTCTGAAAGTGACTTCGATAGCATCAAACCATTGGAACATAGCACTGGGTCCGTCTTCACCAGTGAAGTTAACATGACCACAAGCTTTGAATTGCTTAATGCTGAAAGGCGCTTTTGGAGCTTCAGACTTTGAATCGACAGAAGATTTGTTGTTGACCTCGTTGATCTCCCTCACGATCTGAGGTATGACTTTAGCCATTTCTCTGGTGTTTGGATCTGAGTTTGGATTGATTGTGTTTTACATTTGATTTAAGATGAAAATGAACAAGTAATGCAGCGGAATTAAGATGGAATTAAACTTTGCACACAATCAAACAGGAGAAATGCTTTTAACACACAAGTTTAACATTGAACCGAATGCTTGAATTTATTACAAGATTCAATTACAATATGCATGCATGTAACAAACTCCCCCTCAGCCTGAGCTCACAGTGTTAGTTCGTACAGGAAGAAAAAGTGTTGAAGAGCTGATAGAACAGTACAAGGTACTGTTCTATTTATAGGCACGGACAAACCACTGTAGCATCTTTGCTGATGTCACCATGAAAGTGACATCTAACCTCCTAACAAACTCTAACAACTGATCTAATACAAACATTGCTATGCTAACTACTTATTACAATACATTATATAAGAAAGACTAAACTACTGCTTTATCCTTCCACTGTTGTAACTCCAGCAGTACTTGATATCTTCAGCAGTGCTTGACCCATAGTAGTAGATTGATCAACAGGGCTTTGGTCTTCATCAGTCTTTGACTTGATCAGCAGTTGTAAGTCAGCAGTTGTTAAGGATCAGTGGATAGAGGTCATCAGATGTTGAAACCACTTTCAAGGGGAGAGAATGTAAACATAACATCTGCTTATTTTGGATCCACTGCTCTGATCCAGTTTTGGCTTTAATCAACTGTTCCTCTGGTAGGGTTCTATCCCAACAATCTCCCCCGGGAACAGATGATGCCAAAACCCTTCATTATTGTGGAACTTTATTGCCTCATCAGCAGTTCCCTTATCTGACCTTTAAGTTGCAACTTAAAGTCTAGGGCATCTGTGTCATCTTCATCCCTGCACAGTGGAAGATCAAGGAGATCCTGTAGATCTTCAACACTTAGGCCTAGTGCTTGTTCCCTTGATATTTTCTTCACTTCTCCACTGGACTTGATCAAAGTCAGTACATGGGTCTGTTTTATCAGTTTTCCACTTTAGTACTTTTGAGTCCATTGGGTTTCTTGGGAGATTTTTATTAGATGAGGAGTTGGGAGATGGTGGCCTTGTGATGACTGACTGAGCAGTGCTTTGAGCTTGAGCAAGTTCAGGAATATCAGCCATCATTTATTTGAAAACCATTTTTAAAACTTCATTGCTAGGAGCTTTTTCCTCTGATGTTTCTGCATCCATCTATTTTTGCCTTCTTCTTTGATACAGAAAGGCACCAGGTGGAGCAGTGGCTTTCCTGATTTGTAGCTTTGGTGGTCTTGTTGAAACCTCTGCTTCAGGATAGTCAGGTTTTTGTGGAATCTTTGGATTTTTCTTCCTTAGTTCCTCCAACTTTTTGTAAGTAGCCCTGACTTTGTCTTCTTTCCACCTCAACACTTGGTTTCTTGACCCAAAATCAGCAGTGATTAACTCCTCTTTCATTCTCTTCAGCTCCAGTACCTTATCAGGTACATTTTTCTTGTATTTTGCCCAATCAGGATGAGTATGTTTAACCTTGTTTTTGATCATGTCTTGGATCCTGGCTGCTTCACTTTCAAGCTCAAGAATGGTCCATTCTTTATACATGTATTTTTCTCCCTTGTATTTCTTATAAGCCGTGATGTTTTCAATGTAGTCTTTTCTTAAGGATTCATCTGCTCTTTCTGATATTTGTTGACATACATTCTTTGCAAACTGCTCCAAAGATCTGACTTGTGTGAGTAGAAATTGATAATGCCTTTGAATTTCTTTGTCAGATTTTCCTTGTGAGTTTCTTTTGGAGATATCCTCTGCTTGTTGAGCCTTAACTTTCAAGTATTCTTCAATGTTGTTAGGCCTAGGATATCTTTCAACTGATGGCAAGCTCCTTTTAGCAGGGTTATCCTCAAAGTAGAAGGATTTGATCTCTTCTCTGACTGCTATAAGTTCTAGAGGATATTGGAAACCTGCAGGAGTGATGGCAGTGATTGGTTGTTGAAATTGGGCTGAAGAGAGAGGAATAGGGTTTGGAATATTGACAAGTGACAAGGGTTGTGAAAATGTTGGTGGTGGTGAAGAATCATCATCTTTCATAATCAACCTTCTCCTTTTTGGTTGAGGAGAGGCTGATGATGTTTTGGTTGATTCAGTGGTGGTGATTTGAGTGGTGGTTATTGTAGTGGAAGGTGGCTGACTAACAGTTGTTGAAACAACTGGTGTTTCAACCACTGTTGTCATTACAACAGATGTTGTAACATCTGATGTCTTCTGCTTTTTAGTAGGAGGTGATGGTGGTGATGATGATGTTTTTGGTGGTGAGGTGATTTTTGGTGGTGGTGGTAAGGCAGTGGTTGTGGTGTGTGTTGAAGTGGTGGCAGTTGTTTGGCTAGCAGTTGTTGAAACCACTAAGGTATCAACAGTTGTTGATACAACAGAAGTCTTAACAACTGCTGGTTTGGGAGATTGATTTTTGAATCCTTTGGTGGGTTTGGAAGCATGTTTTGTTTTTCTGGAGGGTGTGGTTTTGGGTTGCCTCACATTTCTTGTGGGTTGCTTTCTTTTTGGCTTAGGATTTTCATCATCCTTAGGCTTAGAAGTACCCTGCTCATTCAGCACCATAAAAGCTCTTTTCTCATGTTCCCACCTTGCTTTATCCTTGGCTTCTTTATCCTTTTTAACATCAGCTTTTGCATCAGCTATGGCATTTGTGGTAACATCAATCTTTTTAGAACCGTCTGGTAAGGGTATGTCTGCAAGCATGCTAGAATTGTCTGGAGCAATATATAAGCCATCCTCATAACCCTTTTTCTTCCACTGCTTTATTTTCTCCCCCTTTTTGGCATCAGCTGGTGGTGGTTCATCCACACAGATGATAGTGGGAGGAGCAGTGCCAGTGGTACTCAACAAATGGGCCTTTATTGCCTTGATATCTGCTTGGGTGTTTTTAAACCTTGCTTCCATGAGATTTCTGATCTTTTGAACGTGTATCTCATGTAGCTGATCAGCTAATTCTCATTGATGATGGAGCAGTGGTTGAAATAAATTCCAAAGCTCATTTTCAGCAGGTGCAGGTTGTGGTGCAGGTGCTTGAGCTGGGGCAGCAGTGGGTGGTACCTTTTGAACTTTCAACAATTGTTGCAACATATCTTTAATTTCTGCAACAGATGTATCAAGTTTGTTAATTTTGTCCATCAATTCTCGGTACATTAAACCATCACCCAACTTAATGGGATCATCTGATTTCCCACTAGCAGTGGTTGTAACAGTGGTTGACCCAGGAAATGTATCCCATAAATCATCCACTGATGCCCCTTTGTCTTGGTACTGGGGACCTCTTCCTTCAAATTGAGAAACACTTTTTAGTAAACCAGTAAAAACCGGATGCACAAATGTTCCCAGAGAAGAAATTGCCTTCAAGGAAGTCTCATTGATGAAACCACGGTCCAAATGCAAACCAGTGGGTTCAGCACTTGTAGTGGCTGCTTCACTTGAACTACCACCAAGAGTTACTTGTAACTCAAGGGGTGTAACCTCCTCAGGTCTTGTTGGTGGGTTAGCAATGAGTGATACATCAGACCCAGTCACTTGTTGAGGCATATTCTCATGAACAGGTGATTGAGAAGGACTGGTTTGTGTCTGGTTCAAATCAAGAGCATCCAACAATAGTTTTGTTTGTGGGGGAATTGTGGAGGTGAGGTTGGGTGTAGAAAGCGAATTTGCCCCGGGCATTGGGCTGTGGATGATGGATTCGAGTGATTCCAGAGCATCATATTGTGGTGTACCTATGTGTCCAACCTGTTCTTTTTTAGAAGAAGCAGGAGGAGTTTGAGGCATGGGTTGAGATATTTCTACCATCTGCTGTGAGGAAGTAGCAGCAGTGTTTCTTGTGGCTTTTGTGATGTCACTGGCAGTTGCTCTGGTATCTCATCTTCCAGAGTTGCCTTTGATTTGGGTTTGGGGGTTTTTGAGTTTTCTTTTGTCGTGGCTTTCTTGTGGTTTTAGGTGTGGGTTTCACAGCAGTTGTTTTGCTGTTGTGATCACCTAGAGCAGTGGGCTCAGCAGCAGATACCTGAGGAGTAGTGGTAGCTGCTAAATTCTGCTCAGGGACCTCTGCTTTTGTTTTGCAAGGTGTTGATAATCATGTAAAGGTTTCAACTGTTAAGCTGTTTGTTTGAAAAGAGTCACCTTGTGTGAGCACATGAGCATCATCCTTACCAAATTTCTTTTGAAAGTAATAACTTAGAAATCTTGGAAATAGTAAGAATGGTTTTTTATCAATATTTTTAACCAAATCATTAAAGATCACCTGGGAGTAGTTAAAATTTTCATTTTGTAGAATAGCATAACCCAGGTATTGTATCTTTAATGGTATTTCATTAAAAGCAATCGTTTTATTTGAGACACACATCAAGAAGGTATGAAATAAAATCTTGTTGCAGGAGGAAAACTACCATTTTGTAAGGTATCCTTTTTCATTTCCTCAGCATACCCCCTCTCAATAAAATCAGTTTTGTACTCGGTTTTGGGAAAAGAAGTTTTACCTTGCTGATCATCGAGTTCGAATACTTCTGAAATGGATTGTGGTGTGATGCTAATTGGTTTACCCTTTATCGAGGAATTGATGGCTATAGCTGTTTTACCTTGAAGTTCAAGGGTGACTGTAACACCCCGAAATTTATGAAACTTTATATTAAAATAATATAAAGTTAAAAATAAATAAAATAATAATAAATAAACAAGAGTGAACTAACTAGGAAATAAATAACCTAGTTAGTTAGTTGGCATGTTTTAAAGCATAAATGAGTTTAAAATGCCAAAGATATAAACTAGTTAGAAGTGGAGGGATCTATGTTGTTAAATTTGAAAACTTGATAACATGGAACACAAATTAAAACAAACCAAACACCCACTTTGGGGGATGTCTGGTCGAACAAGAAGCAGGGGGCGACAAGAGGCTCCTCACCCAACCCCAATCTTCACAAAAATCCCACATTGAAGGCTTAAATCATGTCCAAATCGATTTTCAAGCATAAATTAATGATCTCCTAGTTGAGGGGATCATAAGGTATGTAAAATCTTGATGTTTTGATTCATCTCAAGTTCTAGGTTAATTGTGAAAAACTGAAATTTAGCTTGATTATGTCTTGCATGGATGAAATTAGAAGTAATATGGCATCTAGGGATAAACCCTAGATGATTTCTTGTTAAAATCTAGCATTATACTTGTGGGGTTTATAATCACCATTGTAGGTGATTTGTGAGTTTGTAGAAACTAAATAAACACTAGAATTATGGTTCTTATTCTAGTGAAATCTGAATTCATGTGGTGAATCTGAAATTATTGATGTTAAATTTTAGTATAGATTTGTTAATTGAAGTGAATATAGATGAAAATATCATGTCAAGAACCTAGTAATGGTTATGTAAAAATCTGACCCGCAAGGTGTTTGTTAAAACGCCTAAGTGAGGAGTAAAACGTTAAAGATCGGACAAAAACGCAGATTTGAGTATCATAATGAATTATCCGATTTTTGGTTATAAAAGAGTTCTAAAGTTCTAAATTTGGTTGTGAATGGAACTCTATAGGTAAAGAATCCGGATCCTCAAGTGGACAAGCCGGAGGTGATACACGCTAGAAAGGTGTGCTTAAAAGGTACGTAACTTTCAGTTTCATTACAATATGCATAAACAATAGTCTTAGAAATGTTGATGAGATTGTAGTGTCAATTGTGAATTTGGTATGTCATAGAAGTGACGAAGTTCACTCGACAAACCAAGCGGGTCAAAAGGTTAGTTAGATATGTTGGTTGACAATATGGTTAATTGGTCATTTTGGAATGATGTGATATGCATAAGGTTGACAAGCCCGGGAATGGGTAATTATGGTTAGAAACCAATTCTGATAAATTATACAAGTATGTAACTTGACCCGTTACATTAAGTGATTTGTGGTTATATTATGTGTAGTCGCATTTTAGAATAGAAATTTGTGGTTATATTATGTATGATCGCTACTTGAATTAATAGAGTTAAAAATTAATAAGGAACCGTTTGGTAGTCATCACATTGGAGGATTTTCACAAGATGAGCCAACGGGTCAAACAATAGTGTAAATTGTAGTATTGGTGTTCTAATTAATTAGCATTGGCGATAAAATCACAAGAGCGTTAAACCATGGAATTGGTAAAGAAGCGCAAGTGATGCTAAGCCCCGGATGATGGGTATAAGGCGCCATAGACTTACTAGTGTAATGTAGTAAAATAGAAAAAAAAAATTAGAATGGGTCGCATAATAGTATAGTGCCTTTTAGCCGTATTAATCGGTGAGTCAAATTTGGTATGATAGTCGTAAGGAACATGTCCTTAATAAATTTACATATATACAGGAAAAGAATCGCCTAAAACGATGTGTGGAATAGGGTGAAATTAACAAAAAAATGTCAAATGGCAAAGTTGCAGAGTCCACCGTAAATTACGGTCTCCACCGTAATTTACGGTGGAAAATAAAAGTCTTACGGTGGTTTATTACTGGTTTACGGTAAACCAGAAAGTTCAAGGGACTACCGTAACTTACGGTAGATACTGTAAGTTACGGTAGAGTCCTGGAATTTTTATAAGTTTTTGCATATTATAGTTAATCGAATCTGTTTTGATTGTAGTTTCGATTTTATAATATTTATAAGAACTCTAACACTAAGATTTGTTAAAAATCTTCAGTTTTCAGGTTTTGCAAGTATATGGATGATGATCAAGCATGTTTTTGAAGAACCGAACACAAACTTTTGAAGCTTCCGCGTTATCTAACTCTAATAGACAATCTTTTTGAAAATGTAGACTATTTGCTAAACAACTTATGAATGTTTGAATTAGTCGTTAGTTGACTAATGTTTTGATACTTATGAACTTTATCTATGGAACTTATGTTATAAGTTAGACATCTTTTATAAAAAAAAATTGTATGAATTATTATTAAATTCAAGTAGTAATAAGAAGGGAGTTACAGTGGCATTCTTCCAAAATTCTCTCTGGGTTTCCAGGAAGATCGGAGCATCAGCAGTCAACAAAGTTTTGTACTTTGATGCTGACATAGTATCAATAATGGAATCGTAGATATCGATGTTACCGGGTTTTGTGAGTAGACCCAGATAGTTGTTAGGAGTTTTATACGGAATTTCAATGGGTTTGGGGTCCGTTTCAGCGTCTTTTTGAGAAGACGAGGACGGTGATTTTGGAGAAAAAGACATGAGTGGTTTGTAAGATGATGAAGACGAAAATGAATTTGAGAGGAAGAAGATGGAAACTTCTTTGAGAAAGGAATTTTTGTGAATTCGATTAGACAGTAAAACCCTGTTTGGGGGTTTTGCTCAGGGTTTTATAGTGACGTGGCAGCGGTTACAAAAGATCTGACCGCTATGTACTGTCCACGTGCCAACCCCTGATGAATAATGGAGGACAGTTGGTTTTATGAAACCACTAATGAAGCAATACCAGTGGTTGTAACGGTAACAATGAAAACAGTGGGTGATTTTTACTATCAGCGGATAGCATATCAGTGGTTAAAAACATCGATTTTGAACAACAGTGATTACCAAGAAAATGAGAGAACAAGGGATGGCTTTCAACAGTGGACACACTTTAGTGGAACAGATGTTTGAACAAAACAGTGGTTATGGCAGACTTTTAAGGATTTAATGAAAAAATAATTTTTAGCTATTTTAAGGATGGATTTTTTATTTTCTGAAAACATTTTAATGCTTTTATTCATAGAAAAACAAGATTTTGCTTGTTATTCCATGTTTAGCATGCCAGTCCTAGAGATCAAGCTTTCAAAGGTGGATGTGTCTAATGCTTTGGTTAGCACATCTGCCAGTTGATCCTTAGTTGGTACATGGTGCAGAGAAATCAAACCTTTTTCATAGCAATCCCTCACAAAGTGATGTCTGATATCTATGTGCTTGGTGGTTGAATGGGAGACTGATTTTTGATGATATTTTATGTTTCCTGACTGTCCAACATGAGAGGTGTCTTTAAGGCAGTGATACCAAAATCCAGCAACTGATTTTGAAGCCAAAGCAGTTGGGCTGTACAGCTTGCAGCAGCTATATACTCTGCCTCAGCAGTGGATGTGGAAACACCTGCTTGCTTTTTGCTTTGCCAAGACACTAAGCAATTGCCTAGGAATTGGCACCCTCCTGAAGTGGACTTCCTTGTCTTATCACATCCAGCAAAGTTACTATCTGAGAAACCTGAAAGCTCAATTTTACCATCAGCTGGATACCAGATACCAAGTGTTGGAGCACTTTTTAGGTATCTGAATATCCTTTTTACAGCAATAAGGTTTGATTTTCTAGGGGTTGACTGGGATCTTGCACAAACACATGTTGCAAACATGATGTCTGGCCTAGATGCAGTTAGGTACAATAAAGACCCAATCATGCTTCTATATAAAGTTTGATCAACCAAATCATCCTTTTCATCAGACATGACTATTTTATTGGTTGCAATAGGTGTACTACATGGTTTACAATCATCCATCTCAAATTTCTTTAAAAGTTCTTTGGCATATTTTCCTTGATGGATAAAAGTGCCATTTTGCAGTTGCCTTACTTGGAGACCAAGAAAGCACTGGAGTTCACCCATTGCACTCATTTCAAACTCAAATGTCATGAGTTTCCTAAACTCTTCACACATTTTGTTACATGTGCTTCCAAAAATGATGTCATCCACATAAATCTAGACAATCATCAAATCCTTTCCTCTCCATTTTAAAAACAGTGTTTTATCTATTTTACCTCTTGTGAAACCAATGGAAAGTAGAAAGGTGGAAAGAGTTTCATACCAGGCTCTTGGTGCTTGTTTCTGGCCATACAAAGCTTTATTTAGCTTGTAGACATGATTTGGATTAATTGGATCCTCAAAGCCTGGAGGTTGACAAACATAAACCTCTTCTTGAATCTTACCATAGAGGAATGCACATTTGATATCCATTTGATACACCTTGATGTTGTGGTTGACAGCAAAGGCCAGAAATAGTCTGATAGCTTCAAGTCTAGCTACAGGGGCAAATATTTCATCATAGTCAATGCCCTCTTCTTGTCTGAACCCTTGAACCACAAGCCTGGCTTTATTCTTGACAACGATGCCCATTTCATCAGTTTTGTTTTTGAAGACCCATTTTGTGCCAATAGGACTCACACCCTCTGGCAATGGTACAAGCTCCCAAACTTGTTGTCTCCTAAACTGTTGGAGCTCTTCTTGCATGGCTTCTACCCAGCTGTTGTCTTTTAGTGCCTCTTGGTACTTGACTGGCTGATGGAGAGATAGGAAACCAGTAAAAAGACAAATGTTTTGGGATTGACTTCTTGTGAGCACCCCTTCATTGATGTTGCCAATGATTTGGTCAGGTGGATGAGATTTCAAGAAGATAAGATCTCCTTGGTATGGAACAATGGCATTAAGTGGGGAAGGCTGCATATGTGAATCATCTGAGCTAACCACTGCTGGTGACTTTGATGATCCAGCAGTGGTTTCAAAAGGTGGTGGAATAGGAGGTAATGGTGTGGACACATGCTGACTTTGATCCACTGTTTGAGGACTTTTATCAACAGTGTTGGATGATGTGGAAGCAGGGGTTGATGGGCTACTTTGGTCAACAATTGTTGAGGTAGCAGTGGTTGAGCTTTGACAGCTGTTTTGAACATCTGTTGCTCTTCCCATAGAGACAGACTTTTGTTGAGGAATGATGACTTCATACCCACAGTCTGATGATGAATCCTCTGATGGACCTGCACTGTTAGTCTTGACAGCAGTATTTTCAAAAGTAAATTTATCAAGATCAAACAATTCTGCAGGATTTGCTGGGATTTTCATTGATGAAAGTTCATTGAACTTTACATTCAAAGTCTCTTCCACTGTTTTGGTCCTTGTGTTAAACACTTTGTAGGCCTTAGCAGTGGTTGAGTATCCCAGATGATAACCACGATCAATTTTGGCTGCAAACTCTGAGATAGAATCTTTTAAGTTTAAAATGAAGCATGGACAGCCAAAAACATTGAAATATGAAATCAATGGCTTTATTTTATACAGTAGTTCATAGGCAGTCTTTTGATGCCTGGGGTTGATTAAAACTCTGTTTTGGACATAGTAAGCAGTGTTTACTGCCTCTGTCCAAAAAGTTAATAGCAAACCTGAATCTGCAAGCATGGTTCTGGCAGCCTCAATCAAAGTCCTATTCTTTCTTTCAACAACCCCATTTTGTTCTGGTGTTCTTGGAATGTTGTATTGCCTCACAATTCCTTTTGACACAAAGAAATCATCTAACTCCTTGTTCCTGAACTCTGTGTCATTATCACTTCTGAAGATTTTTACTGACAGGTCAAACTGCTTTTCAACCTGTTTCACAAAGTCTTGCAGAATACCTGCAGTCTCATCTTTTGAGTGTAAAAAGTAAGTCCATGTAAATCTAGAAAAGTCATCAACAATAACCAAACAATATCCTTTCTTCCTAAGACTCATGACTTTAACTGGGCCAAACAAATCCATGTGAAGCATTTTCAAGCACTTGGTTGTTTTGGACTCTTCAGTTGATTTTAATGAGCTTTTATGTTGTTTTCCTTTTAAGCAGGAAACACAATGCTCAGAACAGGTGAACAGTTTTTGAGGAAGGCCTCTTACTAACCCCTGTTTTAAAATAGCAGTGATTGTCTTGAGATTTGTGTGCCCCAATCTCCTGTGCCATAATTCTGTCTCTTTGTTTGATGCAACTGAGAACAGACAGGCATCAGTCCTGGGGCTCTCTTTTGACATATCCACCACATAGACATTGCCACTTCTTTGAGAAACAAGTTGGGTTTTTCCATTTTTGATTATTGCTTCAATCTTTTCAACCATTTCTGGTCCAACAATCCTACAACACTTTTTGTAAAGAATGAGCCATAGCCCTTATCACTCATTTGAGAGACACTTAACAGGTTGAATTTTAGATTGTCTATTAGATTGACATTTTCAAACTTAACTTTACCAGACTGAACAGTACCAGACCCCATAACCTTTCTTTTACTATTATTACCAAAGGATATATCACCCCCTCCATGAGTTTTGAAATCTTTGAGAAGGGCTCTACATCCTGTCATGTGCCTGGAGCCTCCACTATCTACATACCAAAGACTATCTAAGCATGCAGAAGCTTCCTGCACATGTAGTAAAGAATTAGTTCATTAGGGTCTCCAAATCCAATATGGCTTTGGATGGGGTCTCAGCAGTGTCTAGGTTAAGTTCAGATGGATGGGCAGTGGTTAGGTTAGGGGTTTGGACAGTTTTGGGACTGTTTTTCTCTAACCATTGTTGGGGGTCTTGCCCAATGATCTGTTGATAACCAAAAGGATGCCTGTTCACTCTTGGTTTAGAGGGCCTTTTGTAAGCCTCATAAACATGTGGGATCCTTTGGTATGGTGGTTGTCCCTTACCTCTTATGTATTGATTGGCAGGGGGTGCATCAGTCACCTGAACATCTCTTTTGACAGATGTTTGGTTCAGTTGTTTTGTAACAGCTGTTTGGACTGGCACAAACAGTGGTTGGTTCTTGGTGAACTTGATAGATGATGTTGATGAACTTAAGGATGTTTTTGCAGTGTACTCATTCTTTTTTACATCAAAGTTTTTGAGATACACACATTCTTAAGTTTTGTGGTTAGATTTACCACAGATGGTGCAGCTCTCAGCAGGTATAATGGCACTTGTTTTGTTAAGATCATATGCTTTTAGATGAAAACAGTCTTTTGTTAGATGATTCTTCTTTTCATAAAAATCACAAAACATGTTTTTGTTCTTTTCTCTTTTCTTCCTTTTCTCAGTCTCCTTAGCAACAGAGTTTTGAACCACTGTTGGGATGTCTTTGAGAGGAATGACCTTTGCTTTAGGAGCTTTTACACCATCAGTGGTTGCGAAGTCCATTGGTTTGAAATTCTCAAGAATGTCACACTCATCAGACCATGTGGGTTTAAATTGGAATTTCTCAATTTCCTCAAAGGTTGAGGATCCCACATATCTTTCCAGGGTGATTTTGTTACCAAGTTTGTCAGTTATCTTAACTTCTTGGCCATTCTTGTTGGTTGGTGTTATTTTAACTAAACCAGCTTGTTTAGCAGCAGTGTTTTCAATTTCATCATATTTTCTAAATCCTATGCCAAATTTCACATTGCTTTCAAGCTGTTTTTCTAACATGACCTCATAACCTTTGCAAGATTCCACCCATCTTTCACAAGTGATTTGGGTGGATTCCAACTCCTTTTTGCAAACTTGATATTTTTCTACCATAGTTTGGAGTTGGTTCTTGGTTATGCTTTGCTCTTCTTTTAGACTGCAAATTTCTTTGTCTTTTCAGCCAATTTGTTTTTAAGTTCTTTTAAAGACTTTTCAAATTTGACCTCATCAGTTAAAACTTTATCCCTAAGGTTTTCATTCACCTCTTGAATGCTAGCAAATGCAATAATGCATTTGTCTGAACACAGATTTTCAAGAACCTGGGGTGATACCTTGGCAGCAGCCATCATGGCACAATCACATTGATGATCACTTTCTTCATCAGCTCTCTCTTCTTTCTCACCTTCCTTCTTCTCTTCCTTTTCTTCTTTGTCTTCTTTGGACCAGGGGTCAAACAGTGGTTCAATCAGGGTTTCTGAATTTTCTCCCAGCAGAAGTTCACCAGCAACTGCAGTAACCACTGCTTCAGCCACTTCATCCATTGTTTCAGCACTTAGCTGTTCTCCTTCATCTTCTACCCCTTCTGGTATTGACTCTAATGCCATCAAACAAAATTCATCATTAAAAGTATCATTAGAAGCATAGAGTGCAAAATTTTCATCACCAAGCTCATTAGGCATACTGATCTAGTCAACAAAGCCTTGGGTGAAAAAGCTTTGCTGATCTGGTTGAACCACTGTTGGAGTAGTTTGTTGAGGTGCAACAGGTTGCACTTGAGCCTGAGGGAGAGGGGCTTGAACATACTGAATTTGTGGAACAGAGGTTTGAACATAATGCACAGGCACAGGGGTTGCAGCATAGTGAGCAGTGTTAACATGGGTTACAGAGGTATATTGGGCATAGTGCACAGTGCTTTGGTGTTGTGGTCTAGGGTTTGAGCTGGGATGAGTTATAATTGGACCAGTGGTTTGACTCCTGCATTCCCTGGCAAAATGACCTAGCCTATTGCACTTATAACACTTGATTTTTGACTTATCCAACCCCACTTTTAAATTCCTATGTAACCCTGGGAATTTTCTCCCTGTTCTTTTATAGAATTTGCTTGTTCTCACACTAAGCAAAGCCAATTGATGCAAAATGTCCATTTCTTCTAAGTCAGTGGGATCAAAGTGCTGCAAATCATTGAGTTAAAGCACAAATTATCAGAGTTCTGGCTTTCTCCATTTGCTGTGAAAGCAAAGTTGGATGAGTGAGGATCAGAGTTGAAATTACCTCCAGCAGTTATGTCAATAAAATGATCATAACTCTGATCCTTACTGCTGCCAGACTCTTCTTGACCCATAAGAGCTGTGTTGCCAAATGAATAATCATCTGTAACTTTGCCAGACTCTTGCAACTTCTTTTTCTGGTTTAACTCCCTTTCATAGGTCAGGAGTCTACCATGAAGTTGGGTCAGTGTTAGATCTTTGAACTCAATAGAATTTCAAGTCACAAAGGCAATTGTATCCCATTTTTCAGGTAGTGATCTAAGAAACCTGCTATTTTGTGTAGATTTAGGAAATTCAACCTTAACAAGTCTTAGCTCACTAATGAGACAACTGAATACTGTTGAGTCAATGACTCACCCTTAATGTGACAAAAGGTTTCATACTGCTGATTCAGAATTTCCCTATTATTTTCAATTACTTCTTCAGTTCCCCTAAATTGTTCCTTAAGTGCATCCCATAATTCCTTGGCACTGTTACAATGTAACAGCCCAGCATAAATCTCATTGGGTAATGCAAATGCAATGATGTTGAATGCTTTGGCATCCAGTTCGAACTTTTGAAAATCATTTCAGTATAGTTTTCATATTTTTTAGGTTCGAACTTCTTTGAATCCTCAGCACTCGGCACCATTGGAACATGGGGTCCAAAAACAACAGATCTCCAACATCCAGTGTTCTGTTGAGCAAGGATGTGACCCATCCTTCTCTCCCAGATGTTGTATTCATTTCGTTTAAGCATGGGTGGTTTGAAAAGTGAGCCAATGTTATTCTTATCATCTTGTGATTGTGACGTCATCCTGGTTGTTTTACCGGCACTGATTAATCAACTTTTATCGTGATTAAACCTTACTCTGTTTTTCAACAAAACAAACAACTATCAGTATCAACGATTGTGAGCTGAACTATTTATGTCAAAATGATGGTTAAATCAAATTTGACTGTCCGAGCTCTAATACCAATTGTTTGGATCTGAGTTTGGATTGATTGTGTTTTACGTTTGATTTAAGATGAAAATGAACAAGTAATGCAGCGGAATTAAGATGGAATTAAACTTTGCACACAATCAAACAGGAGAAATGCTTTTAACACACAAGTTTAACATTGAACCGAATGCTTGAATATATTACAAGATTCAATTACCATATGCATGCATGTAACAAACTCCCCCTCAGCCTGAGCTCACAGTGTTTGTTCGTACAGGAAGAAAAAGTGGTGAAGAGCTGATAGAACAATACAAGGTACTGTTCTATTTATAGGCACGGACAAACCACTGTGGCATCTTTGCTGACATCACCATGAAAGTGACATCTAACCTCCTAACAAATTCTAACAACTGATCTAATACAAACACTGCTATGCTAACTACTTATTACAATACATTATATAAGAAAGACTAAACTACTGCTTTATCCTTCCACTGTTGTGACTCCAGCAGTACTTGATATCTTCAGCAGTGCTTGACCCATAGCAGTAGATTTATCAACAGGGCTTTAGTCTTCATCAGTCTTTGACTTGATCAGCAGTTGTAAGTCAGCAGTTGTTGTAAAGGATCAGTGGATGGAGGTCATCAGATGTTGAAACCACTTTCAAGGGGAGAGAATGTAAACATAACATCTGCTTTATTTTGGATCCACTACTCTGATCCGGTTTTGGCTTTAATCAACTGTTCCTCTGGTAGGGTTCAATCCCAACATCTGGCGACTAGAGAAGCGATACGCTTGTCAGCATGGTTTTGGCGAGCTGCGCGTTGAGTATGCGATCCAAATGATGACATTGTCTGCAGCAGACATCGTCATAGGATTCAGACGAGATTCGATTGTATCAGGTTATGTGTTGAAAAGTTTAGCGTTTAACCAATCATACTTATTATTATTACTCCATAAAGCACAGGAATACGTCAAACACATAGGCACATAAGCACATAAGAGCACATAACCCACTTAAGCACATATTTTGCATGTATTCACCTATATGTTGCACGTATTCACCTACATATTTTGCACTTATTCACCTATCTTTCAAGGTAGCGTTGGTGTTTCGAGAGTTGCGAGCGGTAACGAGTAGCAATAGCGAGTAGCGATAGCGAGTATCATAAGCGGGGAGCATTGCGTACGAGAGTTCATAGTTTGTCTGTGATTAGTTAGTGTTTTAGATTGTAAGTGTGGCGTGCTCCTGAGCTTTATATTACAGCGGGAAGCGAAAAGCGATAAAGCGTAAAATCTCCAAAATCAAAACATATAACATATAAACACATAAAATCGATAACTCGTAAAATCAGCGGTTGCGGCTCAGAATTCGAAAATAGAGCGTCTTGAGTGTTAGACATCGACTACCCAAAGTGATTCGACTATCCTCAATGAGTTCGAGTACACGTTTTGGCCTAATAGACTGTGCTCTCGCCGAATATGGCGAACGACACTCATCCTTTCGGTCACTACGTGACTCGGGTTGTTGGAATCCATCGATACTTTGGTGAGAGTTTTGTAAAATCAAAGTAGAGAGTGGAACGTGTCATTAAGGTACAGGTTTCACCCCTAACTTAACAACTTGCTCCTGAAAGTGTAGCAAAACCACGAGATAGAGGTGGAGAATTTCGTCGAGATATAGATGTCACTCCTAACTCAACGAAGATTCTCGTGCTGAGAGTAAAAATACGCGTAGAGTGAGTGATCTTATCGGAGTTCTCGGTTTTCACGCCTCATCTCGACCCAATCACTGGATTGTGTTATGCGAGTGTTTTCGAAAACGTGTGTATTGTGTCAACCTTAGGAAAGGCAAGAGTAGCTTTGAACCTTAGTAAAGGTCCCCTTCGTGCGAAGCTGTAGTATGCGGTGTTCGCACAAAGATGTAGTTTTCGCGAGTACGAGCGAGAGTAACAAGAGTAGGTTCATATGAAATCCCTACCGGGTTTGCACGAAGCGGTTTGTTCGTACTTAGACTATAGACTAGGTCAATCCTAAGACTCGACCCAATTCCCTATAGTTATGGCTCTGATACTAATCTGTCACACCCCAACCGATGGCGAAAACATCTGGGCGCGGCACTGAGCGAAACAGATTGTCCAAGAGAATCCATAACAACTATTTATGATAATATATTTAACGTTAATATCCCATACTACTAACATATAAAGTAAAAACAGTCATTACAGATAGTGTTTCTCATAAACAAAACTATTCTGACAACTCAGATTTATTTAGTGGAGTTTCTAGACTTCCTAGCTTGTTTCAGCAAACACATCATCCTATTTACCTATCACATACGTTAAAATAAAGCCAATACATAAAATGTAAATGTGAGTACACAAGTTTGAGTAGCATATAGTAGAGAAAGCGTTTACGCATAACCAGCATGTAACACGTAGCGGGCAAAGCATGTAACTATCAAACAATGTCTACAACTTAACCACGAGACTGTGTTTTGGAGTATGCGTTACAAATGTTCAGCGAACACGTGAAGTAAAGTAAAGTGATCCCTAGCAACCCCCGTCCACGACAGGTGCTGAGTCCAAACTATAGTACTATCGTTGCTAGAGGCGGTATAGTGTAACACTGTATAACATAGCATAAGCATTCAAAGTATACGTATAGCATGCGGGAGCGGTTAGCCTCTATAAAGTGTTTGCGTTGTGTGTTGTTGTGTTTTGATAGAGAACGTATGTAACACCCAAAAGTGCGTTAAAAGAAAATGGGTTCGAGTATACTCACAGTATGTGTTTAACAAATAAACACAGCCTTGATTAGATTGAAGGGAGCGCATGGAGTTAGCCTGAGCATAAAACAGTAGCGTAAGCGTTGAACAGTGTGTAAACAGAGTGTCGGATGGTGATCCGAATGAATGGGGATAACCCATCCGAGCAGATGGTCATCCGGGCAGATGACCATTCAAACGGATGGCCATTCGAATGAGTGTATTTGTTTGTAAAATTTGTTGAAGTTTGAAGTCT
>JARYGA010048770.1:0-29522 GCA_030545235.1 Helianthus tuberosus
TCTTGCAAAATGCCGTCTTGGTTCTCACACAACAGATGTGTGTCCGTATCAATTTCTTCAATCGTGCCTTGGAAATGAGAGCTTACACAAGTATCGACAATGGTGACATAGTAAATCATGTCATCGTGACTTTGCGGGTGTTGCATTGATCTTTTAATATCAAAAGTCACGTGCTCGTCATTTACTTGGAGCGTGATTTGGCCTGCTGCCACATCAACAATTGTCCTCGCAGTATTGAGGAATGGGCGTCCAAGTATCAATGACACTTTTGAATCTTCGTCCATGTCTAAAATAACAAAATCCACGGGGAAAATAAATTTATCGATTTTAACAAGCATGTTTTCTACGAATCCACGTGGATACTTGATTGAATGATCTGCAAGTCGAATGCTCATTCTAGTGGGTGTAGGTTCACCCAAATCTAATTTAGCAAAAACTTTATACGTCATAAGGTTTATGCTAGCTCCTAAATCGGCTAATGCGTGACTGACATACATGCTGCCAATGAGGCAGGGAAGAGTAAAACTGCCCAGATCTCCCATCTTTTCAGGTAGACAGTTTTGGAGAAGGGCTAAACAGTTTTCATTCATCAACACACAAGACAAGCTTTCGAGTTTCTGCTTGTTTGTGAAGATGTCTTTTAAGAACCTTGCAAATTTAGGCATTTGAGCCAACGCTTCAACAAATGGTATGTTTATGTGTAATTGTTTAAACATTTCTAAAAACTTACCATGGTGTTCATCGTTCTTTTGCTTCTTCAGTTTGCTCGGATATGGAATAGGAGGAATGAACTCTTTAACTGGCTCCTGGAACTGTGCTGTACTTGCTGGGACTCGCCTAGCGTCCACCTCGTCTGAAGCGTCAGTTTGGACCGTATCAGTGATCGGTGGTGAGTCCGATTTGTTAGGTCCCGTTGCTTTACCACTCCTCGTCATTACTGCATTAACGTGCCCTCTTGGGTTTGGTTCCGTGTTACCTGGAAGACTACCTTGTGGTCTTTCAGACAACATCTTGGCCAATTGGCCGACTTGATTCTCAATGGTTTGAATTGAAGCCTTCTAGCTTCGCATTTCACCTTCCTGTGCCATGAAACGCTCCTCATGCTGCTGGTATCGCTTTTCAAATATTTGATTGGCATTGTTGGAGTTATTTAACAGTTGCGCCATCATCTCCTCTAGTTTCGAGTTGGTTTGAGAGGCTTGTGGCTGGGAAGTGCTTCCTGAACCTAAATTATTATAACGTGGCTGAAAGGATTGTCCCTGGGGCTGAAAGGATTGCCCCTGAGGTTGTTGTGGTGCGGTAGCGCGTTGAGCATATCCGAGTGGGTTTTGGTTATTCGAATTGGCTTTCCACCCAATGTTTGGATGATTTCTCCAACCATCATTGTACGTGTTGATGTAGGGGTTATTTTGGGGCCTAATTTGATTACCCAAATAGTCCACCTCTTTGTGGCCTGTAAACATAACACCCTGCTCACATGTACCTGGCTCGTGTGACACTCCACACAGCTCACATGATGATTGTACTTTTGAAACGTTCTGAGCTTGATCAAACCTTGCTACCAAAGCTCCAATCTATGCTGCAAGAGTCGTATATGTATCCACTTGATGAACTCCAGGAATAGATAAAGCTTTACTTCGTACTCCACTGTGACGCGAACTCAACTTCAAGGTAGCTTTCTCTATAATTGCATAGGCTTCATTGGGTGTTTTTGTTCCAAGATCGCCTCCTGCATAAACATCTAAATGTTCTTGCGAGTTATAGCTGAGTCCTTGGTAAAAGTTCAATACAAGTTGTCTTTTAGACAACCCATGATGTGGGATATCTATCAAAAGATCTTTGAACCTCTCCCAAGCTGCGTGTAGAGATTCTCCTTCATCCTGTTTAAATGTCATAATACGATTCTTAAGCTTAGCTGTCTTTTCCGGCGGGAAATATTTTTTGCATAAAAAGATCGGCCATCTCGTTCCAAGTCGTGATGGAACCTGCTGGAAGTGACAAAAGCCAAGATCGGGCTTTGTCTTGCAAAGAAAATAGAAAGAGTCGCAAATGAATTGCGTCGTCAGAAACATCTCGAATTTTGAAAGTCGAGCACACCTCGAGAAATGAAGCGATGTGTCGACCTGGATCTTCGTGATCCTTCCCATTAAACTGAACAGAATTTTGTAACATGTTAATGATATTGGATTTAATTTCAAAACTCAGTGCTGCTATCGTAGGTCAGGCAATGCTCGGTAGCAAGCCCTCTCCTCCTGGACGGTCGGTCCCATTCAAAGGCTAGTCGTCTTCTGCCATAATGCTTCCTGTGTCGTCCTCTGAACTCTCGCTGTCAGAAAGTATCACTGGTTCGTCGATTGCGGCCGCAATCCTTTGCGCAACGACAAGTGATCTTTCACGAAGCCGCCTACTTCTTCTTAGGTTATTTTCTGGTTCGTTAGCTAGCTCAGCGTTAGCGGGTGCAGGGAGCGTGGACATTAGCCTGCATGAAATAAGAAAGGCATTATACAGATAAAAGAACATAATGATATACGATATAAGTAAATAAATAATAATATTAAGATAAAGCATACTTACGTAAGATATTATACGAATCTATTTAAATATTTACTGGTTTATTTACTTATTTACATTCAAAACTGTTTTTGGCTGTTTACCAGAAATTCTGATGACAAACATCAGAATCCGGAGGAAACTTTTTAGTTTGTTTTTATATATCATATAATCTGATAAGGTTTAATAAACTTCTGATAAAAATCTGATGAAAGATTTCGTTCCATCAGAATTTCTAATAAATCCATCAGAATTACCAGAAAATCTGTTATATTCACCAGAAATGAAACTTTGTTGTTTTGAGAATTTCTAATGGGTTTATCAGAATCCATCAGAAAGTCTGCTGAATTCATTGGAATTCATCAGAAAATCTGATGATTTTATCAGAAAGGTATATTTTATTTTTGGAATAAATAAATAAATAAACAATTGAGTACAATAATAAAAAGAATAAGCGGTTAATTTCAATAATTAACTGGACAGAATTGAAATAAATAAATAAATAAATATATAAGCGGTTCGACGTACGAACATGAACATAAGTATATAAAAATAAACAGAATTAAATTACTGAAATGAAAATAAATGAAATGCTGAATTAGAAATACTGAAAGGAAATACATAAATGAATGAAGTACATAAATGAAATGACTGAATTAAAATAACTGAAATAAATAAATAAAAGTGAATGGTTCGATTCCGAACACATAACTGAATTAAATAAAATGAAATACATGTTAGTCGAATAATAAATTGGTTAGTATGTTAGTGAGTTAGTAAAGTCAGTTGGTTAGTAAAACAGAAAAAAGAAAAGTTAGTCAAAAGTTAGTCCTAGTGGGCGTACCAGGCTAGGTGTTCACAAGTTAGTAAATCAAAGAAAATAAATAGATACAAAATGTACACGTATTAACAGTTATTAACAGTTTGTACACCGGTAAAATATTGACTCGGATTGTTCCATTAATTTCGCCGTGATTCCCCGGCAACGGCGCCAAAAACTTGGTGCGTGTCTATGTATGCATATTTATACAGTGAATTTCCACACGAACTTTGTTTTAAATTTATAAAAATGGTTTATACATTAACATTAAAACACACACAACAAAGGACAAGTGTATCCCGTCATATATGTAGCAAAGTATTGGTAAGAGCCAGATATCGATCCATGGAACACGGGCGTTATATGTACTAAATCTTTGTCATTATTTTACCAGATAAAAGGATAGGTGAATGGTTGTTTAACTAAGTTATCTAAATTATATCTAAAACATAAATATACAAATATTTTGTTTCACAAACAACCTAAACATGTTATCTATCAGATATGTCACAAAAGCACTTAATCAATTTTCCAATTTCGAGACAGTTAGTCATCCGCTAGGAGTTTTCTAACATGATGAGTCTTCGGAAAGTTAACGCGATAAACACACGTTAACCACCAAAAATCATTCTTTAGCGAGCTATTGATATTCATTCATGTAAACCTTTAAAGATAGATTAGTCATCCGCTAGGAGTTTTCTAACCTCACTTATCAAAGAAAGCAATACCGATGGTCACAATACAGCCACGAGGATAAGCATTTAAGTAGATCATATAACAACATATTTCACCTTTACAAGTCTTGAACACAAATCTACCATGTCAGCAATTTCAGACAAAAACTACTAAACAAGGATCATAAACTGCATGCAAGAACATGTAATCAACACCATATAATTCGTTAGAACCCTTACGTGCAAGAAAGAATTCCTAATCAAAATAAGATATATCTTAGATAAAACCAATACCCCTCTCGAGTCTCATGGTGTAAACAAGTTTACAAACAAGTGATTAATCAAGAAATAGTTACCATCCCACTAACCACAGATTCATTATCCAAGATAATCAAACTTAATCAGAAACGCAACATCAATGAAACGTTCGTTATATAATCATGAAGATTCAAACATGAAAAAGTACTTAAGTTTCATACAAATAAGATTACAACATAAAGATTATTCAAGGAACACGTTTATAACTACTATTACATAATACTACATTAAACATAAATTAACATCAGCTCATAACTTGCAAAATGATCAGAATACATGTTCAAGAACAAGGAATCGAACCATAAACAAGCAAGGAATTAACGGGTTGGATCGGTTATGCTTCCATTCAGTCTTTAAGCTTCAAAGTGGTCTGATCAGGACTGCTTCGGAACCCAGAAATCGCCCAGAAACATGGAGAAAAACCCAGCCTTTGAACCAGTAGCGAATGCTGCTATTTATAGGAGATTTTCTCATTGGCACGGTCGTGCGACAGGTGTTGTCGGGTGACGTCAGCTTCAGCGATCCCGAGTCAGCCAAGTGGACTAGTGGACAAGTTGCTTGGGTCAGCAAATCGGCACGGTAGTGCCGCTGGTGGCACGGTAGTGCCATATCATCATAAATGTTGGTCAGAAACCTTGGTTAAGCCTTGGCACGGTCATGCTTCGGGTGGCACGGTAGTGCGACCCGAGAAAAGGTTGGCACCAGCCCTTGCACTGGCAGTGCTTCCGAGATTGGAGCATCGGCACGATAGTGCCGTCAGATGGCACCGTCGTGCCACACCTGGCAGTCATCAGATTTTTGCCATTTTAATCAGAAATGCATCAGATTTTGTCCGTTTTCATCAGAATTTTCCTTTATGCTCTGTTTAAGACCTGAAAATATAAAATTACCGAATTTGGCACCTAAACGTTGTGTTTTCTGTCAAAAACGCTTAAAACGGAAGTGTTTTGGGGTATAAAAACATGTATAATTTAATGTATATCACTTTTGTATTATTTAATATATAAAATTAAATTTACTCAACCCGTACAATACACGGAGTTCTTAAAAATATAACTTTTTTTATTATTTAATATATAAAATTACATTTATTCAACCAATGTAATAAACGAGATTTTTAAATATATATTGTTTTATTATTTGGTATATAAAATTGCATTTATTCAACCCGTGTAATAAACGAGATTTTTAAAGCTATATTTTTATTATTTGGTATATAAAATTGCATTTATTCAACCTAAAGAAAACAAAAACACTGCATATATTTGCCTTTTAATCTCTTTTTAAGCATATTTTTTGCATTTTAATCTCTTTTTTAAGCTCATAATTAATATAAAAAAATAATATCATCATCTATACTATATAATAAAAGAAATAAATGGAAAGACACATGTCACTCATTTAAGCCATCTATTTTTATAGATAATTAACATCAATTAAAAAATAATTATACAATTAAATTTAATATAAATTAAAACAATTCATATAGGAGATAATATAATATTTTAAAATATTTATCAGATTTCAACATTATTTATCCTGAAATTAATGTAAATGATTTATTTATTTTATTAAACTAAAGTAGTTAATGGTAGAAGCTATTTCAAAAATGTTTAAAAGGGGTTTATTGGTTCTATACTTTTATTTTCGTGTTCAATTCTCAACTCAAATACGGTAATCACTATGTTTACGTGATATTTATAAGAACCATCACCGCAATCCCCCCATCTATCGTATGTCGAGTATATTCGTTAGTTTTTTTTCAAATATATAATTTTTATTAGATTCATTCAACCCGTGTAATAAACGAGGTTTTTTATAAAGATATAAAAAAAATTTTACTATACAAAATTACATTTATGCAACTCGTGTAATACTCGAGGTTTTGAAAATATAACTTTTTTATTATGTAGTATATAAAATTAGATTTATTCAATCCGTATAATACATAGGGTTTATAAAGATATAACTTTGTATTGTTTGGTATATAAAATTACATGTGCTCAACCCGTATAACACATGAGATTCTTAAAATTGTAACTTTTTCATTATTTAATATATAAAATTAAATTTACTCAACCCGTGCAATGCACAAAGTTCTTAAAGATATAACTTTCTTTATTATTTAATATATAAAATTAAATTTATTCAACCAATGTAATAAACGAGATTTTTAGATATATATTGTTTTATTATTTGGTGGTGCTGATAGCTGAAAATAACATTATTCGTGAAAATAAAGTTAAAAGCGACGGACGGTTGATCATGCATCATGTGGTGGTGCTGGTAGCTGAAAGACATGGGGATACATACACTAATCGGCCTTTGTCCCGATTGCTGAGTGTCATGTGCCTTATGTCCATAGCTTGATGCAAAGCTCCTATCGAGCCAAGGGTCTCACTGGAAGCAGTCTCTCTATTCCTTTGGGGTAGAGGTAAGGTTATCTACATCTTATCCTCCTCAGACCTTACCTTAGTTTTGTTATTGGTAAAATTTACTGTGTATGATGCAGTGTTGCAAAAATCGCGATTACTCGGCGATTAATCGCCGACTAGTCGCTAGTCGGCCTCTTACTGAGTAATTTTTCACTAATCAGTCAAAAAATCGCTAGTCGGTCCAAGCCGCCCTAGTCGGCCTTAGTCGGCCCTAGTCGCCTTAGTCGGCCCATTTGAAATCCTTATAAAACAGGCCCAAGATTACAACTTTAGCCCATTTTCCTTATCCCTTACCCTAATATGACGAAAAATTTGAGTCGGAGAAAGAGGATGAAGTAGACGAGGAGATTGAATACGAGTCGGATGGTGTCGAAATCATTGAACACTACGGGGACGACGATTACATTTGAGCTATTTGTTAATGTTTGAATTTTAAGTACTGAGACTTATTATGTTATGACTTATATTTAAGTTTAGTTTGTATTTTGAACTACTTTTACCTTTTTAAGTATTATATTGACATGGATGTGTGAGTATATATATACATATTTATAAAAATAATAAAATTTACATATAAAATTCCGATCCGATTAATCCCGAGTAATCTCGAGTAATCCCGAGTAGTCGCTAGTCCCCACCTCACCGGCCGACTAGCGACTAGCGAGTTCTCCAACCTTGGTATGATGATGATGATATTTTGCGTGTGAAAGCCATGACAACCGAAGATATTTTTTCTTCAACTATGAATTTCTTTAGTTATGTTACTTGTTAAGTTTGACCATCAACCCTAATGATGCATGACAATCGAAGATATAAACAAACATAATTTCCAATCCTCTATCAAGATTAATAAATGAGTGAATTGCAACATTTCTCCTTTATTTGTGTATCAAATTTGACGGTGTAATTTGCCTTTAAAACTGACAAGATTTATATTTTATGTTTATGAATCTTGTACGTTACATTCTTTGGTCATAACCTAGTTAGTTTTTATCATTAAATCAAGTAACCATAAAGCTATACCCCCAAAAAACCAAAAAAAATCTTAAAAACCTAAAAAACACACAATGTTTTTTATTAAAATCGCTACTTTTAGTATCAAAAAAAAAATTCGTTTTTTTTATTAGCGAAAAGTAGCGATTTTATAAAAGAAATATTATTTTTTTGTGTGTTTTTTAGATTTTTTTAGGTATTTTTTGTTGTGTTAACACTGGTTCACAACGGATCCTTCGCATATATATATATATAGGGTAAGGTTATTGTAAAAAAGGTTAAAAATGTGAGAACTATGAGAAATATTGTGGAGATGACATGTGTCTTCAATCTAAATTAATTCAAAATGGTAAACAAGTAATTTTATCATTGATTCAATTAATTCAAAACCTTCCATAACCGCCACCTTATTTATAGGAACATGATTTTTTTAAAATATCTCTATAAAAAACTACGAATAACACTGCAAAATCATCATTCAGCACATATATAACACCATTCAATAAGTATCTGTAATGCCCGACTCAATTAATCAAGACTTTAATAATAAAATACACGTTTTGATGCTAAAATGTGTCTTTACAAAAAAAAAAAAAAAAAAAAAAACTTGTCATATTAACATTCCCTCATGTTTACATCATATAAAAACATATTTATAAGTGTTTACATAATTCATTTATAACTAAAACAAATCAAGATTTGACGCGGAAGCTTCATTAACGTGTGTTCGGTTCTTCTTCGAGCTTGATCTTCATCCGGGCACTCTTGGCTATCACCTATGATCAAAACCAACTTAAAAGTTAGCTTTGATAGTTAAATAACAAGTTTAAACAAGTTATATGGGTCAAACAAACAAAAATTAAACAATTTTCGGAATCAGGGAGGGTTAGACGCTACACCTAGCCCCCTTTTTGACAGCAAGTTGTTCTATTGTTGCTGCACTTTGCCCAGCTACAAATATTCACCAATATCAACTTAGAACTTGCATAACTTTGGCTATACAAGTCCGTTTTTCGTAATTCTTTTTCCTACACGACCGTAATTAAATTACGGACCCGTTTATCAACACAAATCACGTAAATTTTTATTTTAAAAACAGTTGGCCTTTATTTTGGCTCCTTAATTATTCGATCCGCTTGTCTACAAGTTCAACAACTTGTTTTATTGTCATCTCATGTCTACGACCAATTTACCCAATCGCGGGTTTACCCACTATAGCGTTCCGCTCCCTTCAAGAGGGACACTTACGCAATAATCATCATGCTTGTTTTCCAAAGATTTAAACATGCTTTTCTAGAATATTTGACAAGTAAAATTCAGGACTTTAATCCCTCTACAAGGGTTCATGTTTTTGCAACAAGTTAGCATGTCCGCTTCACGGCTTACGCTTTGTTTATAACCAATCAACAAGTGATGGTCATTGACTTCAACGTTTACAATTCAACTAACTAGGATAAATAATAACATAATGTAACGAAACCATAGGTCGCGTACTTGCATAATTCATCAACGTTGGTTTCTAGCCATAATTACCCATTCCCGGGCTTGTTAATCTTAGGGTATCACTTCTATTCCATGGTTTACGCTTTATAACCCAATTTAACTAGTGATGTTTAAGTCATTTCAAACACTAACAATTCGACCATTATTTAACCCGTTTGGTTTGTCGAGTGAGTTACATCACTTCGTTGACGTTCCAACACGGCTATTTTAAACAATATCATCAATAACATATTTATTTAACTATTTTGTCCCGTTCGGTTGTCGAGTGAGTTACATCACTTCATTGACATACCAAACACAATCATTTTCGCAATATCAATATTAAACATATCTACGACTAGGTTTATCTACGTAAGTGTAACGAGACGACAAGTCACGTACCTTTAAAGCGCTCATTTCCAACGCGTGTGTCCACCGGCTTGTCCACTTGACGATCCGGATCCCTTGCCTATAGAGTTCAACCAAATATTGTTTAGAACTCCTTTCGTAACGTATCACGCATAATTTGCCGTATAGTTCAAATATGCGTTTTTATCCGATTTTCAACACTTTATTACTCACTTAGGCATTTTAACGAACACCTAACGGGTGAAATTTTTACATAACTAGAATCAAATTCATAACTTGTTATTTTTGCCCATTATAATCATACATTTCGATCCCATTATGTTAAGCATGCATTCTATTATCGAAATCATCTTATAGAAATCGAGTAACACCACTTTTGACAATCATGATTCTTGTGTTCATCCTATTTCTACAAAACCCATTGTAAGGCCCCAACCGGGAGGCCTCACAGTCGGTTACATACGTCAATAACATAGTTCTCAAACTGGAACTTCTATAACTTCACAGCGGAAAACGTACAATTCAACATTTGCCAAAGCAACACAAATCATTTAACTTCAACTATTTTGCAACATAAGCTTCCTTAACCAAGGATGCCAGTCTTCGGGATGCGAGTAACTCTCATATCTAAGCCAAGGCGATCGTTCAATCATTCCTAATATACCTGAAACAATCTGACATGCATGCTAAAAACAATCAGAAAAAAACTGAGTGAGTTCTAATTTTGTAATTATCTTTAATATTGTAACATCATTTATTATAATATACCAATTTAAATCATGCTTTTGTAGACTACAAAAAATATAACATAGCACACATAGAATTAGGTATGGTGGCACATCATAACATAGTAAAACTCTTAGTCTTTACATTGTCAATCACACGTTACTCGATAATCGAAATTACCTCTTTCATACCTTTTGTATTATTCACTCCTTACATCTTATACTTTGAGAATGTGCACATCTCACGAGTGATCGTCACCACTCCATTTCAATTGTGCCGAATAGGCTATATCATTCCAGTTGTGCCAAATAGGCTAATTCATCCCAGTTGTGCCGAATAGGCTATTTCATTTCAATTGTGCCTAATAGGCTATTTCAATAGTAAACATACACATAAATATATAAAAAAAATATATATATATTTATATATAAACTCATCCATAGTCTATGTAAAGAAGCACTTCTACATTCACCTTAGATAATTCACACGCTCAGTTATAGTTCATTTATTCATTATCAAGCTCATATACACACCAAGGTGTGACCACATAAAACTCTAAACGTCACATATCCAATTTGTAAAAGTTTTCATTTAAAAGATATTTAATCCCTTTATGAATCGTATCAAAAGCATACACACCAGCCCAAAAGAAATATTCAAAACATTTAAAAGAGGGCGTCTAGAACTCACCTTATCGTAGCGCTCGCAAGACAAAAAGAGGCTAGAGAGTCGAAGGGCAAAACAATCCAAAGAAATCAACAACCTGTTAAAGTAGTCGTCTACGTCATTAAAAATATATGGATCCTCTCGCACGGTTACACGCTAATAATCCTAATTAGTACACTAACCAAAATCTATAAATTCCAAATGAGAGAATTGAGGTGTGTGTTTGTTTAGTTAAATTCTCAAGTGAGAGAATTGAGATGCATGCTAGCATGCTTAACTAATTAAGGTGCATGTTAACATGCTTAGTAAACAATATTGCCACACCCGATATGCAGCACACACACATGTCCATGTTGTTTGAATGACCATATAAAAAGCATCACCATGCAATGTCCATTACTACATCATCCTCATCGTGTAGGAACTACCCCACCAAACCATAACCATTCATTTAAAAAAAACTCATGTAAAGATCACTACCATCATTACATCCTCTTTGTTACACCATTACAGCCAACCCTCATCCATTATTTTCTTTCTTTTTTTTTCTTTATTACCCATAACCATAGGTTTCCACCAGGCTTCCCCCATGTGAACCACTTTTGTCATCTTTATCTATTAATCCAAATCGTACCAAACCAATACCCCTACATGGATTGCGTCTTATCTAATTGATCCGATCCCAAGACCCCTTACATAATGTGACTGCAAGAATAACAGTTGTACCTTGGACGCGTGATGAAAAAGACCTCAAAACCGTGCTGAGATGTTTGGAGTTTGGCGATAATGAATCGACCACGTTATTTCTTACTGTCTTCTCCGTTTATGGTGACAACATAAGAATCCTAGTGAGAATCACACGAACGGCCTCACTGTTATGATCACAATTAATGCTAAACATGAGACTGAACAGCGAACTAACCTGAGATCAATAAGAAGTTCGAGAACTACTTCTTTTCTCAACGACGGTAGTAAAGGGGTAGGGTTTTCTTATGTTGCCAATGATAGAATTTATAGTGATGAATTAATTAGAATTTACATAAAGCCCCCTCTTTTTCATCCAAGTAACAGCTTGTTCCCAAAGTTATGTAGACAGAAGTTCCTTTTATTTACAATTACAATTTGAAACTAAAAGCATACGACATCATCGAACGGAGATTTCGGGGTGTTACACCCATTTATCCTACAAATGGATTATCATGAGCTTCACAATTTGAGCACATATTCAACAAGTTATTGACTAGGGTTTATCCTAGACATGTTTTTCCTTACTAATTTCATCTATACATCACTTAATCAAGCTCAGATTTCAATTTCACAAATCATCAAGAATTTGAGATGAAACCAAATGACGAAATTTTGCATACCTTATGATCACTTCACTGAGATGATCACTAATCTATGCGTGAAAGTCGATTTGGAATGATTTAGAGCCTTCAATTTGATCAATTTGTTGAATCTAGGGTTTTAAAGGTGGGTTTGGTTGCCCCCTGTTCCTGATCGATGATTCCAGACACACACATCTAGTGTGTGTTTGGTATTTTACTTTTATTTATAAAATCAAGTTTCCAAATTAGCACTCTTGGCCCTCCAACTATTGCCAAGTTAAACCTTGGGTGTTTTAACCAAGTTTCTTTGTTACATCTAGACTTATGACTAACTAGGTTAAACAATCCTAGTTAACTTAGTGGGTTCGGAGAAATCATAACCCGTTTATTTTATATCCCGTTAACTCGGGCCTCTTATGAATTTTATTTACTCAAAAACTTTTATTCTCTTTTTATTTACTACGAGGTTTATTTATTTAAATCCTGATAATTACCGGGTTAATATTTATCACCTATGGCATTTTACCCGTTCATTAATATTAATGTGGTTTGATTACTGAAATCCGTTTTTGGGGTACAAGTCTACCCCCCTTAAAGAGGTTTCGTCCCCGAAACCCTCCTTATGTAGTTCATTAATTTAGGTCGAACGAACTTAGTTTCGTTTCTATGACCTTCTTTCTTTTCGATATAAAGTTTTTATTCGTATTGACGGGTGCATCTTTTAGGTATATATGTCCTATTGGACCGTAACCTTTTATCATTTATTTCCTATATTTGTCGCTTATTTGACCGGGTTGTCTTTTGACCGTCCTGTCACTGAGTCCGTTAGCATACTTACTTCACGCTAATTTTATATTAACAAGCGCCCTACATAGGTCACAACATTATTTTGACTATAACTTGTTTTATCGTCTAGACTGATTGGTCACCCTTTTACCTCATACCTCGTCATTCGGGTATACTATATCGCTGTCATCGGCCCTTTGCGTGTTTATAATTTCATATCTAGTAACTTATTTTACAACGTGGCGGTATTCTGTATCACTTTTGTGTCCGTGATCACCTCACGTCATGTTTAGGTTTACGTCAGCTTTTCATTATTATGAATCTTCTTTCGAATGCATCGTCTTACATCTACCGGCGTTAGGACCTATATCCATTAGTATTAACCATTTTCTGATTTCTCTCTTAGTATTTATATGTGTTAGAACATCGTTTCTTACTAAAACTAAATTTTAGTTTAATGTTTTTTCTCTTTAACACATGTCAATTAATCATATCAAGAAATTTACGACAAGAATTATTCTTCTCCGTTATCATTTTACGCGGAAAATCATAACTGGTTCCCACGCTTTATATTATCGACCCGTAGGCTCCTTTACTTAGCCTTATAGGCTATTTTATTAGATCTTCACCTTTTTAAGGTGAGACCCTATAGTTTGTTTCTTTGTATTTGTGACCCGAGGGTCATTCTGGTCCCGTAGACCTTTATATTGTTTATAACCCGAAGGGTATAGCGATCCCGTAGATCATCTTCTACTCACGTCTTTATTTAATTGTATATATATATATATATATATATATATATACACATATGGCGTCTAGGCACCCCTTTTTATGTTTAGAATAATTTGTTTTCGCTTTTGAAACTCGTTTGACCTTGACCGTAGTCTAAGGCTACACTCATTTTCTTTCGGATTATCTTTTCGACTCTATGACTTCTTTTGTCGTTTTCGCGTCGGTTTATTCCACTCATTCCGTTATTTGGTTTATGCCCCTACTTCCTTTCAACCCTTCACCCGGGTTCTTTATCTTAATGTTTTTAACACTTCGGTTTCATTGGTTTGCATTTTCCTTCCCATACTCTTTTACGACCTATCACATAGATTCAGTAATATTTCACACTTTCACTATTCGGTTTGCGCTTACTTGGAATATCAAGTATTATACTTTATTCATCCCGTCCGACATTGAAATAGTTGAACATAACTATCGAAATTTCTGTTTTGCAAAATTTCATCGTCTTTTAGTCAGAACTCTTAATCTGAGTCTTTTGACTTTTAATCTGCGTCACCGTCTCTTTTATCAATGTCCCGAAGGTTCATTTCTTAGGCTTTGTTTGGTAAAACCATTGCTATTGTTATACGGCTCTTGGGGTTTACTCATTTTCATTCTAACACTTCTAATATGTTTATTTTACTAATCTTTTATTCAACCACACTCATCAATGTGATCATCGTTCTTCCTCATAAGGGTTTTATTAATAACATGCTACTTGGGTATCTACCCAAACCCGAGTTTTTAAATCCATATTTATTGATATTTCATTATCTATAGCTGCGAATAATACGTATTATTCATTTAGCTTCTCTCTCGAGGATATTCCTATGCGAATCTTAATCTCTAAATTTTTAACCTTAATCCATTGTTACAATAACAAAATTAATTCATTTCATGTTATTGTTTCCTATCGTGGTATGGCATTTATCCACATTGTTTGTTGTCATAAACGATGTTTCTACACGCTTCATTTAGTTTGACCAACCCTATAACCTTGTTTTCGCCATTTGCTATTATTGTAATTTCCGGGTTTGAGTGCACGCGCACTCCTTCGTATTGCAATACTTATCGAAATTACTTTTTCCTCGGTTTCACATACTCGCCCTTATTTCTTTGTTTATATATATACATATATATATTTTTCCTTGACATAATTCATTCACTTCACTAATCATATATGCCTATATGCAACTATCGTTCATTATGTGAATTGTTGCATTCTACTTATCTTATCATAATTTAGAACGTGTACCTGATTGATACTCCGTTATCTCAAGTCATTACTTAATTTAGGTTCTTTGCTAGCATGTTCTTTGTCATGCTTCCGAACCTTTTGCCATCCCGATTTTTTATCTCCCGTCATCTTCAGATGCGGTTATCATATCATTTGAACATTTCCAATTTATTTTTTAATCTTGCTATTCAATATTGCCCGTATTTTTATACGAGACATTCAAATATACTCACTTTACAAGTACTTATTTTATATTCAATTTATGATTAGGATTCATACTTCCTAATCATCTTTTACCGACATTAGACATCTCAATTCTGAAATGTTTATATCAATTGTTAAGCATTTCGTTCCATTATCGTTTGCATCTTTCATTTTGATTTAGCTAAGTTTGTAACTTGCTTAAGCCATTCGTGTTTAGTGCACTTTCCGGGTTTGAGTGTGTTAACACGCTCTTCCCATGCACATCAACTTGAATTCCTTTTTCTAACAATCTAATAAAATCTATTAAATAACTAATTCTTACCGGATGTTTGATCAAGCTTCGAACCGAACACACTTTGTCTTCAACCATGAGCTCTGATTACCAACTTGTAACGCCCGACTCAATTAACCAAGACTTTAATAATAAAATACAGGTTTTGATGCTAAAATGTGTCTTTACAAAAAAAAAAAACTTGTCATACTAACATTCCCTCATGTTTACATCATATCAAAAACATATTTATAAGTGTTTACATAATTCATTTATAACTAAAACAAATCAAGATTTGACGCGGAAGCTTCATTTAACGTGTGTTCGGTTCTTCTTCGAGCTTGATCTTCATCCGGGCACTCTTGGCTATCACCTATGATCAAAACCAACTTAAAAGTTATCTTTGATAGTTAAATAACAAGTTTAAACAAGTTATATGGGTCAAACAAACAAAAATTAAACAATTTTCGGAATCAGGGAGGGCTAGACGCTACGCCTAGGGGCTAGACGCTACACCTAGCCCCCTTTTTGACAGCAAGTTGTTCTATTGTTGCTGCACTTTGCCCAGCTACAAAAATTCACCAATATCAACTTAGAACTTGCATAACTTTGGCTATACAAGTCCGTTTTTCGTAATTCTTTTTCCTACGCGACCGTAATTAAATTATGGACCCGTTTATCAACACAAATCACGTAAATTTTTATTTTAAAAACAGTTGGCCTTTATTTTGGCTCCTTAATTATTCGACCCGCTTGTCTACAAGTTCAACAACTTGTTTTATTGTCATCTCATGTCTACGACCAATTTACCCAATCCAGGGTTTACCCACTATAGCGTTTCGCTCCCTTCAAGAGGGACACTTACGCAATAATCATCATGCTTGTTTTCCAAAGATTTAAACATGCTTTTCTAGAACATTTGACAAGTAAAATTCAGGACTTTAATCCCTCTACAAGGGTTCATGTTTTTGCAACAAGTTAGCATGTCCGCTTCACGGCTTACGCTTTGTTTATAACCAATCAACAAGTGATGGTCATTGACTTCAACGTTTACAATTCAACTAACTAGGATAAATAATACCATAATGTAACGAAACCATAGGTCGCGTACTTGCATAATTCATCAACGTTGGTTTCTAGCCATAATTACCCATTCCCGGGCTTGTTAATCTTAGCGTATCACTTCCATTCCATGGTTTACGCTTTATAACCCAATTTAACTAGTGATGTTTAAGTCATTTCAAACACTAACAATTCGACCATTATTTAACCCGTTTGGTTTGTCGAGTGAGTTACATCACTTCGTTGGCGTTCCAACACGGCTATTTTAAACAATATCATCAACAACATATTTATTTAACTATTTTGTCCAGTTTGGTTGTCGAGTGAGTTACATCACTTCATTGACATACCAAACGCAATCATTTTCGCAATATCAATATTAAACATATCTACGACTAGGTTTATCTACGTAAGTGTAACGAGACGACAAGTCACGTACCTTTAAAGTGCTCCTTTCCAACGCGTGTGTCCACCGGCTTGTCCACTTGACGATCCGGATCCCTTGCCTATAGAGTTCAACCAAATATTGTTTAGAACTCCTTTCGCAATGTATCACGCATAATTTGCCGTATAGTTCAAATATGCGTTTTTATCTGATTTTCAACACTTTATTACTCACTTAGGCATTTTAACGAACACCTAACGGGTGAAATTTTTACATAACTAGAATCAAGTTCATAACTTGTTATTTTTGCCCATTATAATCATACATTTCGATCCCATTATTTTAAGCATGCATTCTATTATCGAAATCATCTTATAGAAATCGAGTAACACCATTTTTGACAATCATGATTCTTGTGTTCGTCCTATTTCTACAAAACCCATTTTTTGGGTGTTACAGTATCTAACACCATTCAATAAGTATATAACACCATTTTAAAGATCTCTATAAAACACTACGTATAACACTGCAAAATCACCATTCAACACATATATAACACCATTCAATAAGTATATAACACCATTCAATAATTATATAACATCATTCTATAAGTATAAGTATATAACACATTCAATATGTATATAACACTATTAAAGACACTACCTCCATTTCCAGAATGTGTTCTTAGTATAATGTTCATAGTATGGTTATTGTACATGATGTTTTAAACCTGCATGCATGGTGTTTTACATCTGCATGCTAGTAGATGTTCCAAATTCCATATGTTAAAACACCATGGTGTTTTAAACCTACATTCCAGTAGATGTTCTTCGCATGTTCATCGTATAGTGTTTACACCTGCATTCCAGTATGTGTTTAAAACACCACGCTTTGAATCACAATACAATTAAAACACCACTGTATGAACATAGACAAAACATCATGGACTAAACATCTGATCGAAACATATTTTTTTCTCTATATAAGTATAGCAATATGGTACTCATATTAAAGATAAAAAACACTCGTTATTATGGTGTAATTTAAAAAAAAAAAAGGTTACGTATAAAAAGTTATTGACATTTAAAAAAGACGGGGGGGAGTTACATGTGCATTAATGTTAGTTTCTTAATTTAAAAATGTTAAATTTACATGTATACCCTTAATCTAGAAAATTAATATGTTTAATAGTAAACATTATTTACAATTTTGCCATTATGATCTCAACCATTAGATCAAAGATCTAATGGTGTAGATTCTTTCTTACCTATCTCACAAAAAAACCTCTTTTTTACATGAACCATTTTAAAGATCTCTATAAAAACACTACGAATAACACTGCAAAATCATCATTCAGCACATATATAACACCATTCAGTAAGTGTCTAACACCATTCAATAAGTATATAACACCATTTTAAATATCTCTATAAAAACACTACGTATAACACTACAAAATCACCATTCAGCACATATATAACACCATTCAATAAGTATATAACACAATTCAATAATTATATAACGTCATTAAATAAGTATATAACACCATTCAATAAGTATATAACACTATTAAAGACACTACCTCCATTTCCAGAATGTGTTCTTAGTATAATTTTCATAGTATGATTATTGTACATGGTGTTTTAAACCTGCATGCATGGTGTTTTACATCTGCATGCTAGTAGATGTTCCAGATTCCATATGTTAAAACACCATGGTGTTTTAAACCTACATTCCAGTAGATGTTCTTCGCATGTTCATCGTATAGTGTTTTACACCTACATTCCAGTATGTGTTTAAAACACCACGCTTTGAATCACAATACAATTAAAACACCACTGTATGAACATAGACAAAACATCATGGACTAAACATCTGATCGAAACATATTTTTTTCTCTATATAAGTATAGCAATATGGTATTCATATTAAAGATAAAAAACGCTCGTTATTATGGTGTGTTTTTTTTAAAAAAAGTTACGTATAAAAAGTTATTGACATTTAAAAAAGACGGGGGGAAGTTGCATGTGCATTAATGTTAGTTTCTTAATTTAAAATGTTAAATTTACCTGTATACCCTTAATCTAGAAAATTAATATGTTTAATAGTAAACATTATTTACAATTTTGCCGTTATGATATCAACCATTAGATCAAAGATCTAATGATGTAGATTCTTTTTTACCTTTCTCACAAAAAAAACATCTTTTTTTACAGGAACCTATATATATATATAGGGTTGGGTTTATTTCAGAACTCTAAATAACTACAGAACTTTCAGAACACCTAATAAACAATCATTTTATATATAGATTTTTGTATTTAGGATCTTTTTATCATCTATTATATGTATTTCTTTGATTACATACATGTTAAAAGTAGTTTACTTGTGTTTAATAGCCAAATTATATATATGTGTCATAACTAATTACATATATGTAAAAAAACTAGTTTACATATGTGTAATTATAAAGTACGTATAAAAAATGATAAAGTTCTTTTTAACATGTATGTAATCATAAAAATACACATAATAAATGATAAAATTATCCTAAACATAAAAATAAATAAATAAAAAGAGTGTTTATTAGGAGTTCTGCGAGTTCTGTAAATATTTATGGTTCTGAAATGATTCTTACCCATATATATATATATATATATATATATAAAGTAGAAAATACAAGAGTGGTTATCGTGCGAAGCGTACGCGAGTAGGAGATTGCGCCGCGTGTCATTTCTTATTTTTTTATAACATGCGTGATTATGTATATAACATGCGTAATTTTAAGGTTTTAATCAACCTATGCGTAATTTTGAGTTTAACATGCGTAATTTTCATGTTTGGTGGCATGCGAATTTTGTTTTTTTATAACGCAGTATTTACGCATGATAACGTGCATGCAGGGGTATACCCACCCTAAGCCAAGGGTGGGCGGGCGCACCCCATGAAAAAAAATTAGTGTTATTTTTTCGTCGGAAATCCCAACCGCACCCCTTGGAATTTTTCACCCGCACCCCTTGAAAATTTTCAACCGCCCCATTTAGAAAAAAAAAATTATTAACCACTTATTCACTTAATTATTTAATCCAATCAAAGCCCAATCTGCAATCAATTTTTATTAACACAAGTCCAAACCCAACCTAAAGAAATTTGAACTAAATAAAATAATCCAAACCCATCCACCCATTCCATTTCCAAATCCCGCCCCCAAAAAAACTCCCAGCGACTTGACGCCACTGCTCACGACCTGATGGCCTTTTTTTACCGGAAAAACCAAAATTCCGGTTGGACGACCCATATTACGTCAAAATTCCAATATAGAACTAGTATGGTTTATTTATTTATTTATTTATTTATTTTGTTTTATGTGATGATTAGGAGAAAGTATAGATGTGTAAGGGTTTAATCTTTTTATATTTTTTTGATTTTTTTTTGTTGGTCTAGACTTCTAGTTAAATGATTTTGTTGTTTTATTTATAGCTTTGTTTTTTTTAAATGATTACTTATAAATAATAAACATTTAATATTAGGGCTTGAATATTTAAAAATATAATTGAAAGTTATGGGCTATGGTTAAACATAATTGTTTATTTTGTTTAAGTGTTTAGTGTTGTTTTATGAACTTATAGAGCAAATTATATGTGTTAGGAACAATGAGTAAGAATGTAATGAACTTATGGCGTGTTTAGTATCTTTAGATGATATTTTGGATATATTTAAAAAAAAGAGAACCTGTAGGGCACAATTTTAAATATGTTTGTAATTTGTAATGACGTTTGACGTGTTTTTGATGATTTATAAATTTTAGTTTGATGTTCTTTTGTCTTACATGATCCGACCCGACCCGCTATGAACCGATATTTTTATACAGCTGAAGGGGTATGGTCCCAAAAAGCCGTGCAGCCCGTTCAGGCCGCGCGCTGGACCATACTCCTTACTCAGTAAGCTGATAAATCTATAGACCTCGCACGGGCTGCTTAAGCAAAACCAGACCTCGCACCAAGTCCAAGCAAGAGATAAATTCACTTTCACAACTTAGTATTCTGAATAAGAGCCTTCAACTCCTACAACCCTGTGCAGGCTAGTTACGTGCACAACAAGGGTCGCGCAGGAGTTACGGCGCAAGGCCACTTCAGAAAGTACCAAAGGTACGAGTGGCAGAAGAACGAGCCAATCAGCGTCCACCAGGCTGTGCTCTATCGTGCTCCACGATCGACTGATGTGCAGGAGACAGAGAGTACACAAGGACGCCTACGTGGCACCAATCAGGAGGCGGCGACAACTGCCTCACGATCTCCACTCACCTGTTGATGGCAGAGGGACAACAAGGCCGACAACTAGGACACGTGGCTCCAATCAAGGTGCGCCAATACCAGAGAACTTCTAGAAACCATTAACGGTCGAGACCAATGAGACAAGAAGGATATTCCTGGTTGTCGCCTTTCGGCCCAAGGCCCATCAGCCCATCTCCTCTTACACCTCTCCGGCTATAAATAGAGACCTCCATACAGAGGTTATTCCATTCTCTCTACTCTCACTCTTAACAGACACTTATTTCCTCAAAGCAGTTACTTATTCTCACGCCAGAGTCTGGTTAAGAGGGAAACCCCCATATTCCCCTCTTAACAAGCTAACGGTGTTGCTGTATTGCAGGAAGATCGAATCATATCGGAGCTCAGGAAAGATTAAGAAGATTAACCCTCATGTTTGAAACATAAACCACCTAATTAACATAAAATTAGATACGTGTTTCTTTATTGGCGCCCACCGATTTTTTTACAATCATTCCATCTTCTTTTTTCTGAGTTTTTTCTGTTCCCTTGGTCATGGCTGGTCAAGGGATAATTCCTGATTTCGGGTTCGGCACTGTCTCTCAAGCGGGAATGGGAGAGGACAACTCGCACGTCCAACCCCATCCCATTGACGAGATCATCGAAGAAGAAGGAACGAACACGGGGGCACCCCGCGCGAGTATCACTCGCATCACTCAAACGGGTACCCCAGGAAGTAATGTCGCTGGTCCTTCAAACCCAGCTCCAAATCCAAACATCTCAGCGCTATTAGGGCTACCAGAATGCGAGACTTTAGCCTCTTGGTATGCCAAGCAAATTGCCACTATCAATGCTGCTTATCAGTCATTGAGCGCACAACAAGCGATTCTGCAAGCAGAATCATCCTTGGTTACTCCTCCGGGTCCAATTCAGGGGGCGCGCCAGACACCCCCTCAACAAAAATACAAGGATAGTTCAACAGACCTCCTCCCTAGAGAAGACAAAGCGTGCACGACAAGCGCGGCACATATGGGGAGACAGGCAGCTATTATAACCATCCGTCAAATGTGCAACACAAACGCCCAGTTCATAGCCGGCTAGGGCCGCGCAACATGAACAACGAGTGGGACAACACGGACCTGGATGATCCTGCTTGGCAAGATGATGAAGGTTCATCAGTCGTCAACCGTTTGTAGAAAAATCACGAGTCTTACAGACCAAGTTCGCGCGTCGCCTACAACGAAGAAGTAGAACGTGATTTCAATCTTGTCTACAGACCAGTAGAGGCTGCTGAGCAATCGAAGTTTATTAGAAGTATCGCTCTAGCCACGCTAGAAAAGGCAAAGCTACCACCAACAGTTGGAAAATTTAACGGTCTCACTGACCCCGATGATCATGTTCGAGTGTTTACAAGCGTTGGTGTTCTAGGAGGATGGACCATGCCAATGTGGTGCCATCTGTTTATTCAAAATTTCACAGGGGCTGCTGGCGCCTGGTTCGACAGCCTTCCAGCTGGAAAAATCAAGTCTTGGGTTGATTTCAAAGACCAATTTGTAGCCCATTTTAGCCAGCAGAGACGTTATCAGCGCGATACAGCTGAAGTAACATACATCTGGCGCAGAGAGAACGAAGGGTTAGAAGACTTTATCACTCGCTTCAATAAGGAGTGCTTAGAGATTGGATATGTAAGCGAACAGCTAATGCGCACTCATTTCAAAAAAGTCATTCGATGCGATAGTCTGATCAGGAGTATCACGGGAAAGGACGGTATGCCCAAAGAATGGGACAAACTCATGGAAACTGCAAAGATTGTAGCGCAGACCGAAGAATCATTGGCTGGAACCAAAAGCTCTTACAACGAAGATCGTTTTTCAAAAGGGAGCTCGCGCGACAATAGCAGGCGAAACAAAGGAAGAAACCCTGGATGGAGGGGAAACCAATCCAGCGGTTATGACGAAAGGCCTCGCTTTAAAGAGGACGCGCGAGACACAATCTATCGCATCGGCTATCGAAAGGCCGTCAAGAACGAAAATCGAGAAAGACACTGGACTCCGCTCATTAAGACACCCAAAGAGGTGCTCATGACGGAGAACCACGATTTCAAGGCACCAAAGCCTATGGCGAACAAGAAGGGACAAGATCCCAATCTCTACTACGATTTTCACAAAGATACGGGTCACCTGACAGATGATTGTATCAGTCTAAGGTAAGAGATCGAGAAGGCTCTGAAGAACGGCAAGTTAAGCCATCTGGTTAAGAACGTGCGCAAGGAGACGCGCCAGATCCAAAGGAATGATGATGGGAACCAGAAGAAATTTAGGCGCTTAGAAACTCATATGGTCGATGGACCACGACACAACGCAAGAAGCAAGGGAAATTGCCCATTTGAACCAGCATGGCAAGCATAACAAGTCATCTTTCTGGTAGTGCGCAAGGGACCACGCGCCACGCACCCCGTTGTCATTACCGGTATCATAGGCCACTATGAAACAGAATACGTTTTCATCGACCCGAGAAGCACAGCTGATATCATCTATGAATAATGTTTCAACCAGTTTGATGACGAAGACAAAGCGCGTCTCGAGCTTGTGGATTACCCTCTATCTGGATTTTGCAATGAAACAATCTTCCCATTGGGCCAAATCAGCTTCCCCGTCACGCTATCTGACGGGAAGCATTCAAGAACTACAAACGTCAACTTTATGGTGATGCCAGTCAAGTTAAGGCATGACGTTTTAATTGGGAGAGAAACCCAGGGAGAAATAAACATGGTAACCTCCACGCCCCATTCAGCCATCGGGTTCCCAACTGAGACGGGGTGGCAATTATCTATGCAAAGAAGGAGGTGATGGCCGCAGAAGACGTGTGCCCAGTCAAAGAAGCAAAGAGTTCAACAACCGAACCTGAAAAATGGGTCTTGAACCGTAAATACCCAGAACAGACGGTGACGATTGGTCACGCAATCACACCAAGTATCAGGACGCACCTCAAGCAACTACTGTTCAGGAACATGGACATTTTCGCCTGGACCCCGTCTGACATGACAGGCATCCCGCGCGACGTCACTGAACACTGTTTGAAAACTTATCCTTCCGTCGAGCCAAAGGTACAAAGAAGGCGCAACCTAGGAGTGGATAAGACCAAAGCCGTGAATGAACAAGTTTGTGAACTTTTAAAGGCTGGCATACTGAGAGAGGTGCGCTATTAAAGTTGGGTTGCGAACCCTGCCATGGTCGAGAAGTCTACGGGAGGATGGAAAATGTGTGTTGACTACACAGATCTCAATAAGGCATGTCCTAAAGATTGCTATTCATTGCCTGAGATCGACAAGAAGATAGACTCTCTCGTGCCATACAGGTGGAAATGCTTTTTAGATTATTACAAGGGGTATCATCAAGTCCAGATGAAGCTAGAGGATGAAGATAAGACAACCTTCCAAACTGACATCGGAATCTTCTGCTACACAAAGATGCCTTTTGGGCTAAAAAATGCTGGCACAACCTACCAACGATTGATGGACAAGATATTTGCGGACGACATCGGAAAGCATATCGAAGTGTACATTGAGGATCTTGTGATCAAAAGTCCCAAGGAGGACCAAATGATGAAGGATATAGAGAAGACGTTTAATTCTCTAAGAAGCGTAAACATGAAGTTAAACCTAGCAAAATGTTCTTTCGGCATGGAAGAAGGCAAGTTTCTCGGCTTCGTGGTTACAAACGGTGGTTTTAAGGTTAACCCTGAAAAGGTTCAAGCCATCGAACAAATGTCTTCACCGCGCACGATCAAAGAAATGCAAAGGCTAGCCAACCGCGCTAAACCGTTTTCTTTCAAACCACGCGACCAAGTCTTATCCTTTTATCAGTACATTGTGCAACTGCGTAAACAAACAAGAATTTAAGTCGACGCCTGAAGCAGAAGCTGCTTTCCAGCAGATGAAAGAGTGCTTGATTAAGCTCCCTACTCTAACTGCATGGTTCGAAAAGGAACCACTCATTTTGTACTTATCCTCCTCTGACAAAGCAGTTGGGTCGGTATTGCTAGTAGAGAGAGAGGGAGTTCAAACTCCGATTTATTATGTTAGCAGAGTACTTACTGATCCAAAAACGTTATATTCCACCATGGAAAAGCTAGTGCTCGCGCTGCTACATGCCTCCAGGAGGCTGCGCATATACTTCACCGATCATGTGATCACAGTACTCACGAACTTTCACATAGACACAGTCTTGAAAAAACCAGAAACTTCAGGACGTCTGGCAAAATGGGCAATCGAGCTGGGAGCCCACAACCTTCTATACAGGCCACGCCCAGCTATCAAGGGTCAAGTATTAGCAGACTTCATCAGGGAAGTCCCAGAAGACAAGATCAAAGAATGTGAAGTAGTAGAAACTCCCATCAAGGATACGTCAGATGAATTATGGCTGCTATACACTGATGGGGCTTCAAATGAAGACGGCGCAAGAGCTGGTTTGCGCCTTGTCAGCCCAGAGAAGCATGAGTTCACATACGCCATCAAGTTGGATTTCAAAAATACCAACAATGAGGCAGAATATGAAGCATTCTTGGCAGGCCTGCGCCTGGCCATAAAGATGGGAACTCGAAATTTACAAGCGCATGTCGACTCCCTCCTGATCGCGAGCCAAATCAATGGGTTGTATGATGCAAAAGGCGAAGTCACAGCCCTATACTTAGAACAAGCGAAATAGCTACTTCAAAAGTTCAAGTCTTACAAAGTTGTTCATATCAACCAGTCAGAAAACAAGCCAGCAGACGCGCTAACTAAGCTTGCTTCAACAGCTTTTCAACATCTCGCCAAAGATGTAAGAATCGAAGTGTTAAAAAGCCCATCGGTTTTGCTGCGCCAAGTCAATGTGATTGAGATAGGGCCACCTTCATGGATGACCCCTATCATTCAATATCTTCAAGAAGGAATTCTCCCAGAGAACAAGGCGGAAGCCAGAAAGTTACAAAACAAAGTGTTGTTCTACGAGATGAACGGTGGCATCCTTTATAGAAGATCCATCTTAGGACCACTGCTACGATGCGTAGACCCCCAAGACGCGAGTTATCTGATCAGGGAGATACATGAAGGCATCTGTGGCATCCATGCGGGCCCACGCATGGTTGTCGCAAAGATAATGAATGCGGGATACTATTGGCCAGGGATGCATGTCGACGCTTTAAAGGAATTACGCAAGTGCGACTCATGCCAAAGACACACTCCAAAAACCCTGCACCCAAAGAATGATTTGATCCCTGTGTCCACAGCCTGGCCTTTCCAGCAGTGGGGAATCGATATGGTGGGACCTTTCCCTGAAGCTCCCGGAGCAGTGAAGTTTATAATTGTTGTTGTCGACTACTTCACTAAGTGGGTAGAGGCAAAGGCTCTCGCCTCAACTTCTGCAATGATGGTGTGCAAATTCATATGGGAACACATCATTTGCAGGTTTGGTCTCCTACTCAAGATCGTGACCGATAACGGCACCAACTTTGCATCCGAAGACCTCTAAGAGTGGATGAAAGAGCTAAACATTGAGCACAGTTTCTCTTCTGTTTCACACCCTCAAGGTAATGGCCAAATAGAGAGTGTCAACAAAAGCATTGTTGAAGGGATAATGGCCTAGCTGGGCACCAGAGAAGAGGCTGGGTAGATGAGCTCCCTAGCATTTTGTGGGCTCATCGAACCATGCCAAAAAACAAGCACTGGCAAAACCCCTTTAAGCCTTGTCTACAGCTCAGAGGCGGTTATCCCAGCAGAGATAGGCCTCCCCTCGCCACGACTATCAGCTGTCAATAGGATTGATAATGAGGCGGAGCGCCTCTTAGACTTGGACCTGCTAGAAGAGAGGCGTGAAATAGCGCGAATCAAAAAGGCCAAGTATAAGACGCAATTGGAGAGGTACTACAATGCAAGGGTGCGCATTTGTACCTACACTCCAGGCGAATACGTGTTCAGAGACAACGAAGCTTCTAATGCTGAACGCCCCGGAAAACTAGCACCAAAATGGGAAGGCCCATACTTAATACATGAGGTGCTAGGAAAAGGGGCATACAAGTTGCGCCCCTTGGATGGCCACATCATCCCACGCACGTGGAATGCGCAACAACTGCGCAAGTGCTACATGTGAACACCCTTGGCCACGCGCCATTTCAATCTTCTATGTTGGCCACGCGCCTTTACTATTAGCTATGTTGGCCACGCACCTTTTAAATACCTATGTCGGCTATACGCCTTTTATTTTGATTATGTATGTTGGCCTCGCGCCTGTTTCTAAGCTACTTAATGCAAGCATTGGCTATGCCTTATGATTTACCAGCATATCTTCTATGTTACAAATGCATGTTAAACTTTTGATTAGCACAAAAACACTTCAGTAAATTACGAGCTCTCGAGTAAAGCCTCCAAGGTCCTCCGCGAACATAGTGCGAGACCGGGCAATAACACTCATACACGAGCCACACTTACATTTATTCGAGCTAATTTAACCAAAGTTTCTAACAATAGTGCAATAATTGTAACTCGACAATAAGTAACAAACATCATATGTTCTATTCAAAAAGCGCAACCGCGCAGTGATTACATAAAGTTAAAAACATGAAAATTACAAGGCATCAGCCTACAAATCCTATCACCTACTCATAACCATCACCATCACCATCAGTACCTCTGTCGGCTACCTCCTCTTCATCCGTTAACTCCACGGTCTCTGGAGGATCGACGATAGACTTCAGTCGTGCGCACCAGTCGTCATGCTTCAATGCTTCAGTGACCAACTCCATAACCGGCAATGAAAGATGGTCGTAAACTTCTTCAGCGTGAGAAAGCATGGATTCAGCCTGGTCAGTCACCGAGCAGTGATGGGTATCAAACTGTTGGCCAAACGCTTCTTCTACATGTTGAGCACACTCTAAGTAGCCACCATGATGCCCAACGGCACGTGAGGCATCTATCAGCGCGGCAACAGCAACATCCATATCAGTGGCATTCAGTATGGAGTTGGCAATATAAGCAAATAGAAGGAATTCATAAGAACAAAAACAACAATAAACAAAACCCAAGGCAGAGGAGGACTCATCTTGGCTACCCCTCTATTGTGCATCCATTCGGCTTCAGCAACAAGCCAACGAGCGTTTCAACAATCAATTGGGCCTCAGAATAATTATTTTGAGCAACATTGAGGGCAGAAGTGCTGATATCGCGCGCCTCCTCGGCTTTCTTCTTTGCTTCTTCAGTGGTCTCAGCCTTCACCCTCTCGGCCTTGAGGTCTATCTCTAAAGATTCATTCTTGTCATGAGCCTGAAACAATCGGCACTTGAGCTCAGCAATCTCCACATCTTTAGCAGCAAGCTCCTTATCCTTATGCGTGTTCAACTCAGCCTGCAAAGGTTGAAATAAAGACTTAGCAAAATTTTGACAAATAAAAAACAACTTAAAAGGGGAAGAAAGGGTTAGGTATGTTGGACCTCAACATGCCCTTTCTCTACTTCAACTTCCTCAACCTTCCCTTTCAAAGTGGAAATTTGGGCCTCAAGGTCGGTAATCTTGGAGCGCGCAGCGAACATACGCTGATTATCCTTCTCACATGCTTTCTTCCACTCCGCGCGCTCCCTAGATAACAACTCCTCAGCAGCTTGGAGTTTGCTCTTTAGGCCCTCGCGGCCCCATTCTTCAGATTTCCTCTCCGCTTCAAAAGCGACCTTCTCCTCAATAAATTCATTCTTCATCTTCTCGAAGTCCTGGACTTCCTTTAACAAATGCTCTCGATATTTCTCCCAGCTTGTACGCTCCTTACACATGGTGCGCCATTCGCGCACAATCTGGTGATTGGCAGAGCGAGCGTTAGCTTCCCCGATGACATATGCACGATATAATCCCTCGTGGGTACGCGCTCGTTGCCGATTCACCTCACCAGGGGAAGATAGCCTAAAAACCAGTCACGACAAGCTCCAAATTCAACAAAGGTGTCTTTTTTGCTTCAAACCCCAAACAGGCTGATGGGGAGCATCACCTCGAGCCTCCTCAGTATAGCTTTTATAGTAAATATCCCCTATGGTATCATCCGCACCTATAGGGGACTGAGGTCATGTAGGTTTCTTCCCATCACCTTTTTGATCGCCAGCGCCTGACCCTCCAGCACCAGACGCAGCAACCGAACTATCTTTAGGAACCGGCT
>JARYGA010048771.1:0-35170 GCA_030545235.1 Helianthus tuberosus
AAAAGGAATTTAAGTCAATGATTGAAACGTTAAAGAAAGATAAAACAGAGCTGACAAAAATGGTTTCCAGAAAACAAACTGACATTAACCTTTATATAACTCGTCTTGAGGTAATGCAAAAGGAAATGGCTTGTGTTAAAACAGAAAGTGAGGCGATCCGACTCAAGTTAGACAGTTATTTGAGCTCTAGCTATGTGTTGGATCACATCATTGATGTTCAGAAAGAGAAACGGGATGTCACATGCATAGGTTACAAGAAATGTCCACCACCCGTGAGAAACAATTTTGATGCACTGCCTGATGAGGAGTACAGAACTCACTTTGAACCATCGGTTCCTTTGGATGTTAATGAATTTGCAGCAGGACTCGGATACAAGAAGGAAGTATCATCAGATTCAGATGTGTCAGCAGATACTTTTGTAACAGCTGAACAGAATCAGGATCCTCTAGTTGTGATTGAGGATGCTGATTCTTCTGATGATGAGTCTGATGATACTGATTCAGCAAAGTCTGATGCGGTGATAAACGAAGAGGACATACCTCTCGAGAATCATATTCTGTGTGATCCTCCTGCAAAACCCGCTAAGATTGTTGCAATCGAGTCCTCGTCTGAAAAAGAGTCGGAGAGTGTGGATTTGCTGTACACTCTTGTTGGTGATGATAAAATTTATTCTGACAAAGATTTTCCTATTAAGAATGTTAATCAATCGTTAATCAGCAAAGTCTTTGAAAATTCAACAAGTAAGTTTTTGGGTAAGAAAGGATCACACGTTGTGGTAACACAGTGCCCTCCTATCCCAAAGGCTGAAGTTAGAAAACAATTTGGCAATCAGAAATTACCAACAGTGCAAAAACAGCAAAATCACGCCAAACCAAAAGGTAAAACACCGACTCAAAGTCAAAGGAAGCCGAATCAGAAGAAGAAAAAGAATGTGAACTTTGTGAAATCCAAGGGAACGGACAAAATTGCAAAGTTTGAAAATCAATCTAATTTAGATTTTGTCAAGAAAGCAACTGTGATGAAAAGGAATGAACCAAGTAGTTCAAAACCTAGTACCTCGGGATCACAAAGTTCATCATCGGCAAGACGATCACATGATACTTCGGGGTTTGTTGAACGAAGATCATGTTTTGAATGTGGTACAATTGGGCACATTGTCAGAAATTGCCCGTATCTTCATAAATTAAAAGCCAAAGAAGATGATCCCCGTGAACGCAATCACCAAAAGCGATCTGTTTCTGTAAAACAAGATCCCCGACTTGTAAGAGAAAGGGAAAAGAAACAGAAACGCCAACAAGTCAAGGTGGTTGAAAAGGCACTTAAAAATGAAGTGGTTCAAAAACAATCGGTTCCAGTTAAACCAGAAAGTTCAAAATTTTCAAAAACTTCAAACAATCACGAAGTTAATTTTTCAAACAATCAAACTGGTAAATTTCAACAGACATGGAAACCTAAAATAACCACAAATTCAGGGGGACCATCACAATTTTCGAATCATCAAAGAATAGAAGTTATTGTTGTTGATGAAAATGGAAGACCCAAGACCACAATGGCTTGGGTCCCCATCTCCAACTAATTATGTGAGTTCATGTGCAGGGTGTTCCAGGAGGAACTATCAGTAGTCATTGGATTGTTGATAGTGGGGCATCCAGGCACATGACAGGCGACATGAAGCTTCTCTACGACGTCAAATCTATTAGAGGAGGTTATATTGCTTTTGCTGGAGATAAAGGCGGATATATTACGGGTGAAGGAATGATTTCCAACGGGGTTGTTAGTTTTGATAAGATCAACTTCGTACAACAACTTGATCACAATCTTCTTAGTGTTTCTCAAATTTGTGACAAGCAGTTCTCAGTACACTTTGATGCAAATGGATGTTATGTGCTGAAACCCGGCTTCAAAATTCCAAAAGAATGGATTCTCTTGTCGGCTCCAAGGATAAATGATTTGTATGTCCTTGATATGAGCCAAGCTATCACAACGTCTGCACAAGCAACTTGTTTCGTTTCCAAAGCCACAGAAAAAGACACAATCTCTTGGCACAGACGAATGGGTCACATTCACTTACGCAAAATGAATCATTTGGTATCAAATGAATTGGTGAATGGTGTTCCTCTTAAAAACTTCCATCTTCAAGACGTCTGTGTCTCGTGCCAGAAAGGAAAACAAACGAAGAAGCGACACCCTACAAAGAAAGTCAACACCGTGGCTGTTCCTCTTGAACGTTTGCACATGGATTTGTTCGGTCCTGTCAAGCACAAAAGCATTAGGAATGATCAATATTGCCTCGTGATAACTGATGATTATTCAAGATTTTCTTGGGTGGCGTTCATGGCACATAAGAGTGAAACCTTCGGTATTATCAAAAACTTGATCATTCAGATTGAGAATCTTTATAACTTGAAGGTTAGGCGGATACGTAGCGACAATGGTACTGAATTCAAAAATCATGCCATGGCAGAGTTTTGCACTTCAAAAGGTATTCTTCACGAATTTAGTGCAGCTTATACTCCTCAACAGAATGGCGTCGCTGAACGTAAAAACCGCACATTGATCGAGACTGCTAGGACCATGTTGGTAGAGTCACAATTGCCGATTCCATTTTGGACTGAAGCTGTGGCGTCTGCATGTTATACGTTGAACCGAGTCCTTACAGTCAAAAGGCACAACAAGACCTGCTTTGAGCTTATTAACAAACGGAAACCAGATTTGTCTTATCTTGAACTGTTTGGAGCTCCGTGCACAATAATCGATCCTAATGGAAAGTTTGGGGCAAGAGCAATTGATGGATACTTTCTTGGGTATTCCACCCCGAACTTAAGAGTCTGGAATCTAGAGACTAAAAGGGTCGAGGAATGGTCTGAAGTCAGAGTACAAAGGCACACTTTGCCTGTTAGAAATCCTGGTCAGCCTTGGATGTTTGAGTACGATGACTTTTTCAATTCAATCAATGTAGAAGCAGTTGAAGAAAATGCTACGGCAAGGATGTTTTTCGAGAGTGACAATGCAACAGATTCACCGTTGGTTCGTCCCATTATTGTCAGTCAAGAACCATCTTCAGTGAACAATAATGCTCTCGAGAATGAGGATTTTCACGATGCTACCGAATTGAACGAATCTTCAGAGGATGATGAATTTCTAGATGCAGATCAAGAAGCTCCAACAACAGCAGTTCATGGTATTTCAGAGGGTACTCCTCCAGTGGATGTCCCTAGAACAGCTGAAGCTACTGCATCATCCTCTTCGTCAATTCCGGGCCTTGAGTTGATTGTTGATCTCAATCTCAACAATCTGGGTACAAATATTCCAGTTCAAGATAATCCAGAAACAAGGATTCACAATACCCATCCTCAACAAAACATCATCGGAAATGTACAGAGTGGCGTTCAAACAAGAAACATGTTGCGAAACAACAACAATGCAGGCTTGTATGCAACTATCCGAGAATCTGGTCAACAAAATGATTGGTCTTTCGCGTGTTATGTCTCACAAGAAGAGCCAAGAACTTGGAAAGATGCTTTGAAAGATAACTCATGGGTTGAAGCGATGCAGGAAGAACTGCAACAATTCCAGAAGCTAGGTGTCTGGAAACTCGTAGAGAAACCTGCTGGTTACAAGAAGATTGGTACCCGTTGGGTGTTTAAATGCAAAAAGGATGACCGTGGAATCGTTATTCGAAACAAAGCAAGGCTAGTCGTTCAAGGTTTTCATCAGATAGAAGGGATCGACTACAACGAAGTGTATGCACCTGTTGCACGTCTAGAAGCAATTCGGATTTTTCTGGCTTATGCCTCATTCAAAGGTTTCAAGGTATACCAGATGGACGTGAAAAGTGCATTCTTACATGGTGTGGTGGAAGAAGAGGTGTACGTCGAACAGCCTCCAGGTTTTGAAGATCCTATCCATCCCGATCGGGTTTGGTTGCTCAACAAAGCTCTCTATGGTCTACATCAAGCACCGCGAGCTTGGTACGCAACCTTATCTAATTATCTGCTGGAGAATGAATTTCGCAGAGGTCTTATCGATTGTACTCTTTTCATCAAAGAACAAGATGGAGATCTTCTTCTGGTACAGGTATACGTTGATGATATTATTTTTGGTTCTACTAATGATGTTTTGTGTAGGGATTTCGAGCGTGTAATGCAGGATAAATTCGAGATGAGTGCTATGGGGGAAATGACTTTCTTTTTGGGCCTACAAGTACAACAAACTGAGTCTGGGATATTCATCCATCAGACTAAATATGTTGGTGACATCTTGAGCCGGTTCCAGATGTCTGATGCAACGCCCATCGGTACCCCATTGCCACAAAATCACGGAATTACTCCAGACTTGAAGGGTGAAGCTACTAGCCCCTCATACTACCGCGCGATGATTGGATCTCTTATGTACCTCACAGCATCAAGACTAGATATAATGTACCCAACGTGCCTGCTTGCCAGATATCAAGTCAACCCGAAGGCCTCACATCTTGCAGCTGTAAAAAGGATTTTTCGTTATTTGAAGGGTTACCCTGACACCGGTCTATGGTACCCTAGGGATAATAACTTTGACTTGATCGCATTCAGTGATTCTGATTTTGGCGGATGCAAAATCGACGGCAAATCCACAACGGCTGGATGTCAGTTCTTAGGAAATCGCCTAGTCACATGGCAGTGCAAGAAGCAGACATGCGTCGCTACATCAACATGCGAAGCTGAATACATTGCTGCCTCAAGTTGTTGCTCCCAAGTCCTATGGATCCAACAACAAATGCGTGATTACGGTTTTGAATTCCTAACTACTCCTATTTACGTTGATAATTCTGCTGCCTTACAGATCACTAAAAATCCTGTGCAGCATTCAAAGACTAAGCACATCGAGATTAAGTATCACTTCATACGTGATTGCTTTGAGAAAAGGCTAATCGATGTTGCTTACGTCCACACCGATGACCAACGTGCCGACCTTTTTACCAAAGCATTTGACAAATCAAGATTTGACTATTTATTATTGGTAAACGGCATTAAGGTCAAGCAAGAGTAAGACCAACATCGGAAAATCATTTTTGTAAATACCTTTGTGTTTTAAATTTGTCTTAGTTTATTGATTTTAGGGGGAGTAAATCCAAAATTTGAAAATCCAAAAACATCAAAAAATTTCAAAAACACAAAAACAATAGAAAAACAAAAATGAGTTTCCTGGCGAGCAAAAGAGAAAATGATAGTACATCAGTGGTCTGTCTAAACCTCTTTAAACCTTAAATGAAAAATGATAAGCAGCTCTATATAAGATGTATCGGTAGGCTCACAATCATTTTAAAGTGTGCAGGGTGATATAAACTTAAATCGACTAAAGACTGGGTGGGAACCATTCATTGGCATATGGTCTTAGTACCGAAATTTCGTTTGAGAGATTGCCGAGGTTCTGAGATATTCGGTCTTTATGCTGCTTATCATCTGGGTATCATGGTTGTATCTTTTACCGAAAAATAACGGGGACGCAAGTCTAGATCTTCCATGATACCATACATACGTGTACATATTGCATACGACCTCAATAAGTGATCAACAATCACATGTCCAAACAAAATAAGTGATAATATATCACAAATTCTTTCCGGGAGTCAAGTTCGTCTCTCTGCTGTACGAAAGTACTGACCTGTTCACGGACTTGCTCCTGTGCCCTCATGCATCGAAAATCAAGTTCCTCATCAATAAGTGATTCTATCACATAGGGCTTGTTTTCAAATCAAAATAAGTGAGTTTCTCACATCATATACGGTCAAACAGATGATAATCGGTATACTCACCGGTAAGATGAACCCTCGTGCATACCTTGATACGGGAATGTGTCGTGATGTGGATGAACACCGGTCGGTAAGTATAAATTATACCTTAACGTATCCCCTCGCCATGATTACATCTGATAAGTTGAGCTTATGTGGACAACAATACCGATAATTGTTATAGGATGCTTATCTTAATGTTAACTAATTGAACAACAAGAGCTTTTTGGCATGACCGTACACTGATATGATTCTCTTACCCTCGAAACTCGCAAAAAGAATGTTTGTAAATATTTATTTAATGCTTTCAGTTTCTGCACCTTTGTATATATTTATTTACTGCTTTCTGTCTTTACATTTGAAATATTCAAAAATTCCAAAAAGATTTTAGGTGTGTTTTATTATAAACTTTATAAAATCCAAAAAGATTTTATTTCTATCTTATTTTCGATCGTACGATGTTGGAACTCGAGTCTTCGTTACCTGAAATCTGAACGAAAACCGAAAATGACTATATCTTCATAAACGGTCGAAATTTGCAAGTTTTGAAAGTTAAAGATTGAAATTGATAAAATGTATTAAACTTTCAAACTGTCGGACAGTGTTGTTTTAAACAATGGTCACACGTGTGTCGTTTGTTCATGTTAACTATATTCCAAGCAGTTGTTCTCATTACGCGTTTAGATTTCTTGCATGTGCAGATTCTAAAGGCAAGGAGAACATGGTCGATGACAAGCTTCGGAATGAAGACACGACGTGAAGGCACTCAAATGATGAAGATGATCGAGTTGCCGCTGACCATCATCAACACCACAAGGATCTCAATTCATAAAGAACAAGACTTTCACGAGCATAACTCAAGGGGGAGCTTATGTTAAGGGGGAGTTTGTCAACACACTTCCTACATAAAACGGGGGAGTTTGTTGGTACACTTTCTGCTTTCAAGGCGTGAAGACTTTAAAGATCCTCCGACATTGAAGACTTGAAGACACGAAGAACCTACAAGAATTAAGATCGAGATCGAGACAAAGCTACAGCCAAGGGGGAGTTTGTTGGTGCACTTGTGTCTGTACTTTGTCTGTATTTAGTCTTGATACAAAACGATGTCTTTGATGTAAGATTGATGTAAGTTTGACCAAGTCAACCATCCTCCGGTTTGACTTGGCCAAACAGTTAGACAATGGTTGAAAGATGTTTGGGTCGAAGGATGTGTCATCGAAGGATAGTTTAGATCCTTCGATGAGCTCGAAAGATAACCTTCGAAGGATAGACCACGAAGGATACCATCCTTCGTGGTACATGTTGATCCTTCGATGAGTTTCTGGTCGATAGATGATCCTTCGATCGGTCTATCTATCCTTCGACCAGACCTGCTGTGTTCGGGTATATATACCCATGCAATGTGTTCAGTTCAAGTTAGACATTAGAGTTCGAAAGAGAGACACATAGAGAGCATTCTGTCCAGAACACACACACACGAAAGTTAGAGAGAGTTTATAGAATACATCTGTAAACCTTGTGCTTGTAACCGAACCTTTCATACGCATTAATACAAGTGGTGTTAATCGTTGAATATTGTGTGTTTGTGTTTATCATTGCTTGTTCTATCTCGGTTTGCATGCTAGCTTGGATTCCGCACTCGCTAGTGTGTTAGACATAACAAGGAATAGGTTAAACCTCAACCTTCGAGGGACCTACACATATTTTATTTATGGTATTATTATTTTTTAACATGTAATATCTTCTATAATAGGATGTTATTCGTAGCTCATCCCATCATTCCTATTTTCTAAAATGAGTGAATTGCAAGTTTTGTCCTTTATCTTTATACCCAATTGCAGGCGCTGTCCTTTATATTTAAAATTGACAAGTTCTATACTTAATGTTTCAAAATCTTGCACGTTATGTCCTTTATGCCAAACCTAGTTAGATTTTTTGGTTAAATCTGGTCATATGCCTTGCACATGAGGGCATTATTGTCATTTCAGCTTTCCAAGGACTACTTTGTAAAAAAAATTTCAGGGGCAATTTTGTACTAAACTTAAAAATATATAAACTCTCACTCTCTTTCTCTCTCTTAATCTGAAACTCTCTCCCTCTCTCTCTTCTCTCTCTCTAACAACAGGCTGGCCACCACTCTTTGTGGCGGCTCACGGCGGCACACCACCATCCCCCACACCACCTGCTACCACAGCCCACAACCATCGCCATCTGCATCTCTCCATAACCACCGCCACCACCACTACAGTGATTGAACACCTAATAACACCACCACCACTACAGTGATTGAACATTGAAGGCTTGGCAACGACATTCATTTCGAAGAAATCAGACGAGATCCGAATCATTTCGAAGAAATCAGAGGTTGATTGTGGAAATGCGACCCTTGATCTAAACTACCCTTCAGTGACGGTGGTGGTGAGAGAAATCAGAGGAGATCCGAATCACTTTGCAGTGACGGTGGTGAGAGAGTAGTGGAGGATGGTGGTGGCAGTGGAGAGAACAAAAGGTTTGGTTGTTGGGTTGGGGATTTTGTTTGTTGATTTGGGGATTTCTGGGTTCTTGAGTTGATTTGGGGATTTTGTTTGTTGATTATTGGTTGAGGGGTTGTAGATGACAAAGGGCCAACCACGGTGGCAGGTGATGTGGATTGGTGGTGGTGTTTAATTTGATTTGTTATGAAATGGGTTTTCGAATTGACTCGTTTAGATGGTGGTGGTTGTAAAAAGGAGGTGGTGGTGGTGCTCTGTGGGTTAGAGAAAGAGGGTGTAGGTGGCTGGTGGCGATGTTGAAAGCACTGGAGGGTGGTGGCTGAAGGTGGTTATTGGTGGTGGCTAGAAGGTTATTGGTGGTTATTGTTAGAGAGAGAGAGTGGAGATGCGTGTGATATAGAGAGGGAGAATTTTGTTAATTAGGTTTTTTTATTTATATTTTATTCTTTAATTATTTTACACATTTAGTCCCTTGATATAAGTTATTTACTCAATAATCCCTGAAGAAGTAAATGACAAGTATACCCTCATGTGCAAGGCACATGACCATATTTAACAAAAAAATCTGACTGAGTTAGGGCTAAAGGACATAACGTGCAGCATTTTGAAACATTAAGGATAAAACTCGTCAAATTTAAAGACAAAGGACACCGTCTGCAATTTGATACAAACATAAAGGACAAAACTTGCAATTCACTCTTTCTAAAATTGTATTTATTATATCATGTATATACATAACAGAATTTAATTACAATTCATTTACAACTTCATAAGTTGCAATTTATTTTTTATTATTTTAAACCTATAGTCTTATTATCATTATTTTCATTTTTTTTAGTTGTATTGTTTTACAGTCTTATAAAATAAGATGAATTACAGTGACCTAATAGAGAAATAAAAACATGGAAAAATTATATTTGGATTGCTGAAGTTGTATATTTTCTTTTTATTTCACTATTTGTATAACAAGTCGTTTAACTGATAAGGATTGTATACAAATTTGTTATTTATATTTTTTTTGATATTTAACCTATGTAATACACACGGATTTATATGCCACTAAGGGATTGTAAGCTAGTAAAAACAAGAATATAAATACATAATAACAATTTAAATGTCAATGATCTCTTGATCAAATGGTGGAAGGCTTCTCTTCTCTTGGGAGATGCAGACTGGAGTCAAACGGGTTTTACCAATACCGGTAATTTCATCATCGTGCCTACGGGCAGGTGGGTTACCGGGTTTTCTCCGGAATTGATAGTGGACTCGGGTTACTTTCGAAGTACTTTGGTCTAGTAAGTGCCCTAAGAGTGCTCAGGATTGATTCTGTTGACAAAATCAATTTAAATAAATGATATTATCCAAAAATATATTATGAATCTTAAATCTAAGGCTACAAATTCCCCATGACATCCTTATCTACACCCCTCGACTATATTACACAGCACCCAAAATCTTTACAAACGTTCACATCTCATAATCACACACCATGGCCAAGAAGGAGGTTGAAGTTGTGAAGGGCATCGATCTAGCAAGATACATGGGCAGATGGTACGAAATAGCTTCATTCCCATCGAGAGATCAGCCCAAAAACGGGATAAACACGAGGGCTACCTACACACTGAGGGATGATGGCACTGTAAATGTGTTGAATGAGACTTGGAGTGATGGCAAGAGAGGGTTCATTGAAGGAACTGCTTATAAAGCTGACCCCAACAGTGATGAAGCTAAGTTGAAAGTTAAGTTTTATGTGCCCCCGTTTTTGCCTCTTATTCCCGTTACTGGGGATTACTGGGTGTTGTATCTTGATGAAGACTATCATCATGCTCTCATTGGTCAACCGTCTAAGAAGAACCTATGGGTATGCTTTTTTTTGGTGTTTTTGTGTTCAGCCGGGTTTGGCATAGTTGGCTACCATTTTTGTGTAACCCAGAACTTGTTGTATGTAGATATTGTGTAGGGAGAACCAACTTGATGAGGAGATATATAATCAGTTGGTTGAGAAGGCGAAGGGAGAAGGGTATGATGTGAGCAAACTGAAGAAGACGACACATACAAACCCACCGCCGGAGACAGAAGATGCACCGGCGGATAATAAAGGGATTTGGTGGTTGAGATCGATTTTTGGCAAATAGAGCCTCGGGACAAGGAACAAGAACCCGTAAAGGAATGATTTGGGTTATTGAATGTGTGCTTGTAGTACCATGTACCTGTTTATGTAATTACAACTTGTATTTTGTTAAGGTTGATCGACGTCATTTGGTTTAAGGATTTTGTAGAACAGAAATGAAACGTGGACACAAAACCTACATAAAAATAAGTAGTTAGGGAGTCTTAAACGAGTAAACTTGTCTATACATTTTAGTAAGTGAGGTGTGTTCTGGTTCAGTGGATAAACAGTTCAGCTATGTAGCACGGGGACGCCTAGAACCATCGGGTACCCATCCTGGGGACATTTTGGGGACGGAAACGCCATGGGGACGTCCCCGAAACGTTTCCGGGTATTGGGGACGCCAACTACACATTTCTGGGACGACTACAAGTTTCGGGGACATATCATATTATTTTTAGGGTAATCACAGTGAAGAGTAGTTGGATTAAAAAGAAAATCTGGGATTCAGATCGATCTCGGAGTTACAGGAGTGGCTGCGCGGAAGACAATATATGGGTCACCTGGTAAATTGTCTATAAGTGAAGGGTAATCTTGTAATTAACATTGCCCATTAAGAAAAGGCTACTAGCCTACTACCGTAAAAAAAAAAAGTATCCATTGTCATGCCTTCTTGTCATGTTAATACTTTAATTCCGCACGTTTTTTCTTTTTTTTTTTACTTTTAAAACGTTTGTGCGATTTTTTTAATTTAATTTAGCTTAAAAAATATCTAGATTTATAATTATATCTATTCTTTTTACTTTAGTTATTTAGTTGATTTACGTCTCTAAATAACAATTATTCTTAAAATATAGAATCAAAATCCACTTTTTGTTGTGTAAACCATAAAAACCCTTTTATATATATATTTTTTTTTGCCGTACCCGTATCTTGAATTTTTTAGTTTTGTCGTTCACGTACCCGTATCGTCCCTGTACCCCAGTCTCGTACCCGTTCCCGTGCTACATAGCAGGTCAGGTTGTTACGTAAACCTGTATAGAATTAAAATAAAAAATTCATGTAGCGTTTATACGTTTAACCTTTCAACACTTCTATAGTCGATTCATATGAACATACTTGGCCAATTTTGATTTAAATCGTTCACCAGAAGGTTAGAAGTTATGTTTATGTTCGCTTATTTATTATCAAGGAAGTTTCAGATGAAAACAAAATTGTGTATTTACCTAAACAAATGAACACTGAACATATGTCTCGTTTGTTCATATATGTTCCTATATGAATACGTCTTTTGACATCCTTTTCTTTCGTTACTTAACAAAATTTAAAAACTTACATACATATCACAGCCAGACACATCACCACTTGCTATATGTTTCACGTATCCATTGTTGCGACTTACCATAGTACATCAAAAAGACTAAGATTTCATGGTGATACATGAAATAACTTCATGTCTTTCATAGTTTTGTATCATTTTAAATGGCGTTATGTTCATATACGAGAAACAATAACTTTGCATATCTCTTACTTATTAAGTGCTAGTGTGCCTCCTTGTGTACCTATTTGTCTCCTGTACGATTGTTCATCGTGCAGCATGATCGGATACAGCATGTTGGACGCTCATTGGTCCACTGCTCTGCCACTTGTACCTTTGGTACTTGTCCTAGATTTACCTGCGCTTCCTTCCTCCGCGCGACCTCCGGGAATATCCCGTGTAGCCGGCGCAAGGTCCAGGAAATAAGGGTTTTCGTTCAAGGAGCTAAGAGTCAAATCTGGTCTTGTGTTAACCCTAACCTCGCGCGCGACCTAGGTTACACCTGATTAGCCGGCGCGAGGTTGGGAAGGCTCTTGAATTAGTCTGATAAAGAGTATGGTCCCGCGCGTGAATTGAATAGTCGGCGCAGAATTTGGGACCATACCCTTTCACCATCTCTGCAGCCCGTTTTTGTTACAGCTAATTACTCTATATCACATAATAACTTTCAAAACGCAGTGCCAAAAACCCCATTACAGTACATCTCTGTAGCCTGTTTCGTTAATCAACTGATAATCTGATATTGATATTCCACATAATCACTTTTAGTTTGTCGGTGAAACACAGATTGTGGGAAAGATGATCCAGATCTCAAAGAAGAGATGGAAAAGCAGTTACTCTATATGAATTAGTCTGATAAAGAGTATGGTCCCGCACGTGATTTACTATCAGAAGAACTTAAATTACAGAAAAACGTTGGTCAAGAACACATACACCATATGAACATTACATTCGGTGAAGCAAGAAGAGCGGTTTCCCAATATCAAAAGGAGGCTGAAAAATGTAACACTGCTACTGAAACATGTGAACAAGCAAGAGAGCAAGCCGAGGCTCTGACGAGACGAGAAGAGAAGATAACTTCTTTGTGGGAACGACGTGCTAGGCAACTTGGTTGGGAAGGCGAATAGAAATCCTTTACCTAAACGTTATTATTGCTTCTTATACGTTCTTCATTAATATTGTTTTAGTTGTAATGAGCAGTCAAATAGACACTCTCATCATGATCATGTTGTAGATCATGTGATTCTCCCCTCTTAATTACATGTTTATTGTTTATTAGAGCATACGTAGTGGGGCGGTATGCCCTTTGATAGCGCCGGAATAGCGCCGTGAACACCAAAACCACCGGCGCCATGTTTCAGAAATTTGGGGGAGGCGCCATTATCATCGCGCTGTGAGGGAGGGAGGTTATCAAGGTTGGACCAATCAAAAAAAGGTTAATGTTTTTTTAATTATTTAATAAAAACGAAAATTAATAATTAGGTATTGATGGGTAGGGGCTTTATGACTACGGGCTTAAGTGCATAACGCCCCATAACGCCCACCCGTACACGTGGCGCGCCACATGTCGCATAACGCCCACAAAGGGGCGTTATGACTACGCATGGCCTTAGTGGTTAAAAGTTTTAATAGATCAATTGAGCTCATGTTGAGTACTCGTTTACCGGGGTCGTGTGTATTGAAACTTATGAGAATCAGTTGTAATTGAGATGTTAAAAGTAAAACCGCCATTAAAGAATAAAATAGATATTACCAACGGGAAGTTGATTACCGACTAAAACACAAGATGTTTAAACATGGTACAAGAAGTATAAGTCTCAAAGATGTTTACCACACAGACAAACTCTGCTAAACCAAGCAGATGTGAAACCTGACAGACAGATACAGATCCAGAAAACAAATCACAACACAACTGACTAACCGACTGGCTCAGAATGTGCACAATCATTTAAGCAGCGTCTTCACAATGGACTTCACGTTCAGCTTCTTCAGGTCGGTATATGACTGTCCACACCCGATAAACATCACCGGTGCTCCTGATATGTAAACCATTGAAAGTGCAGCTCCAACCTATATATATGTATATACATATCTCATCATGGGAGGCTTTGATGGTGTGCGGGGAGGACCTCCGCACAAGGCCCACGATTTCGAGGGGCATGCGATTTAAAAAAAAATCCGATACGTATATGTTATTTTTTTTAAATAGTAAACACATACCACTTTCAATATATGCCCGTTTACAAATCATTTTTTATGGTTTAGAATTTAGCCCACTTGGAATTAGGTTTATTAAGCCCAATACTGATTTGCTCTTTTCTAAATAATAACAAAACATAACAGAAGGGCACATTTTTTCAATCTCGAACAGGGTACGTGAATTCTCAGAGACGTCTCTGTATCTCATCATTATAGTTGGAAACGAAAATTAACACAAGAAAGAAAGTCTGATCTGTTTTAAGAGTGTTACCTTATCATCGATGGTATCAAACTTGGTTAGCAAAATTCCATCAATCAACCTCGGGCTCGATGAGGGTGAAAGGTCGGCTAGTTTCTGTTAGGAATAGAATGAACAAGCTGTGAAACCGCATGTATTAAAAGGTAAAAACTTAATCTACCCTATGAATTACGAATGTGATGTTTTAAGAATGACGACAGACTCGATACCTGATTGAACTTTGATAGTTGATCAACAGCATCATTACCGACCAACGCCTCACCAACAAAAAGTACGAGGTCCGGACTGTTGACGTATATAAGCTTAGATAGTGCACGCATCAATGGTTCATTGTCCTGCATCCGACCAGCTGTGTCAACAAGAACAACGTCTGACCCGTTGCGGGTAGCCTCCTGAATTGCCTCCTTAGCAACGATTGCAGGATCTTTCTCATAACCCTTTTCAAATATAGGGATCTGAACGCAGAACGTAATTTAGCATCGTAGTTACAAGGCATGATAACATCATGATAAACAGGTCAACCATCATACCTGGAGCCTACGAGCATGAGTACGCAGCTGCTCAACTGCTCCTGAACGGAATGTGTCACATGCAGCCATCATGACATTGACATCATGCTGCTGAAGCCAGTATGCCACCTATACACATTTGACCAGTTAGAGATAAAACATAAAACATAATCCAAATCAACCATTTGTACCGAAAAGTGATTGGTTGATCATTACCTTAGCAAGATTAGTAGACTTTCCTACTCCATTAACTCCAACAAAAACCACAACATACGGTTTATGTTGTTCCTTGGCAACATGAACATCCCTCATAATGTCAATCGAGCGCCTCGGAGTTAATATACGAACAAGAGCATCTTCCATTGCAGCCTGCAGTAATTAGTTCAATCAGTTACAGATTATTTTACATCAACTAATCAAAATGATCAAAAAAAGTTTATTAAAAAATAATATTAACATTCTCCCAAGAGACTCATCACTCATCAAGTCCCGCTCACCTGCACCGTTGATGATATCCTAGTAAACGAAGCAAGCTTTTTGCCCTCGAGGCTAACTGCTATAGACTCGCACAGTTTCTCAGCAATTTCTTCAGCCTGCAGCATACAACACAACCCACAATTTGAGTCCGACATCATCTTCACACGTTATCCAAAAAAGAAAAAAAACAAACAAAAAGGACTACATATTGATGATATAAAGTATAAACACAACATACCACATTCTTAGTCATAAGTCGGTCTTTTAGAGCCTTCAAAGCTGGTTCTAGATCCGCCTTCTCCAAATTTGCCTTCCCAGCAATGCTGAACAGGAAAAAGAAAATGATTAATTGAATGAATAAAGTACATTGATGGTCCTTGTGGTTTACCAAAATTTTGAATTTTGTCCCTAGCTTTCCAAAAGTACACGGGTGGTCCCTGTGGTTTGCACTTTGTAACGCATTTAGTCCCAACTTTTGCCTAACGTACATGGATGGTCCCTGTGGTTTGCACTTTGTAATGCATTTAGTCCCTGACTTGGACCTGCTAAAACCTTTAGATTTGTTGGATGGGGTACAAAGTGCAAACCACAGGGACCATCCGTGTATTTTTAGAAAGCTAGAGACCAAATCCAAAATTTTGGTAATCCACAGGGTACTATCCGTGTACTTTACTCTTTTTTATCGTGCAAGTGCTTAAGACTAAGAGATAAGAAACAAATTTACCTCTGGAACATCGACGTAAACCACCCTTTCTTCTTTGAATCTACTGTCTTATCCGTCTCCGCTTCATCATCCTCTTCGGTTTCACTGTCACTACTAACAATCTCATCTTTGTCCATCATACTCTCTCCTTCTACAACTTGTGCAACAGCCATTTGATCATCACCGTTCTCACTCACCGGATCGGTGAAATCCAATTTGGTTTTCGAGGGTGAGTCGTCCCAAACTCTGTTCTTTTTCGCCGGTTTTTTCTTCGGTTCCTCTTTCGAAACCTTATTAACAACAACAGGATTCACTTTCTTCCCACCTTTCGATCGGAGCTTGTGTAGCTTATTTACATCAAAAGCCCCATTATTCGCGTTTGTATAACCGTTTTCTTTTCCGCTAACCCTACCCCTACTAGCTACTTCCCCGTTCGAATGCACGTTTTCCAAAATACCCGTTTTTACATTATCATCATCCGCACCATCTTTTCGTGATTCTCCGACACCGCTCTTTTTTTTATTACCGCCATCAAACCCGGTTTTTTGCAACTGAACCCGACTGCTAACCGGTTTCGCCATCACATGCTTTGACTTCTTCATCTCCTCGGCCCGAGCCTCGGCCTCCTTTCTGAGCTGCCTAAACGTCTCATCGAAATCATCGTACACCGTCCGGTTAGGATCATAGATTTCCGAAAACCCCCGCTTCACCATACCAAGCAGCTCGTCCACGTATAAAAGATGGAGGATCTTTTGATACACTGCAACAAATACTAGGCCCAGCTCGTTGTGGAATGTCCATTTGAGAGTGTATGATGCGCCAGGTACGTCATAGGTGTATGATGCTGCACCGGATCGTTCCTCCAAAAGGCAAGACCGGATCAAGGTGTCAATTGGTGATCCCCTGAGAGCGTTTCTGAGCTCTTGGCATGTCCAGAGGATTAACCCCCCTCGAGTAAAAATTAATAACTGCTCCAACATTTGTTACCCTACTTATATCCCTGTACGTTTCATCAAAATAAAACATCATGAATAAGCTAATCAAACATGGAATTACAAGTTCTTTGCTTTAATAGCGTTTGGGTAAAAAAACTTAAAATGATCCTATTCGGAGAAGAAATATGATTATAATTATTATTACTATTATTATAGATGTAAGATTACCTATATATCACTAGGTTATAATTATGATTATAATTTAAATGATCACTGATTCGAGTCATTCAATAGCCGTCAATGGCTTTAAAATTGCACATTCTAAGGCTATGTGTCATGGGGGGGGCTCCATTGGGGCTTTAATGATAAAAAAAAGTGCGGCCACGTAGGCGCACTTTTTTTTTCACCCTTCACACCACCAAGGGGGTGTTACGACTGAATTGAGGTGGCTATATATGATTGGTTGGTATATCATTTATTATTAAAAAAATCATCAAATTGTTGCTAACGCCTGCGGTTCCACCAAAGCCCCTGTCCCGCGCCCCACCTGGAACGGGCGTTCACGCGCCTAACATTGAATTTGAATAACCAGTTTTAACTTCAACACCATTCAAGCCCTAAAAGTCCATAAAACCCTAGATATTCAACTCTTAACAGTAAAATTGTCATCCAACAGCCAAATTGAGAAAACAAAAACCTGAAACCATCCGACAGACGAATCCAGCTAATGTACAACAGTTTCAACACCCTAATTTTGCTCCAATCAATACAATTTCAATAACACGAATTCAAAACCCTAAAAATGAAGATCCAACCAAAACTCAGATCTGTTCCTCATAAATTTTCAACACACAATCATATATAGAAACACAATTACTATTCTTACCTCCAAAACACTTGCAATTCAGAATTGTGAACTAAAGAGTATATGATAACAAATTTACAGAATTAACAATGAAAAGTAAAAGATGTATGATCGAAGAGAGGAACGTACCTGTAATAAACTTATTATTATTTAAACTTGAGAGAAAATAATGAAGAACAAAAACGTGTGTTTGGTATATAGTGAGTGCATCCGTTACCTTCTAGGAAGGTCAACTAACACGTTATTTAAAAAAAAAATCTTTTGTTCAACTTGAGTAGGCCATTCTATAGTATACGACCGGTTTTGATATGTATCGACAAAATAGAGACCAACCTATTAGGGGGTGTTTGGTGTTGCGTTTTCAAAATAGATTATTCGTTTTCAAATTAGATTTTGCGTTTTCAAAACTGCGTTTTGAAAAAGCATGTAGGTAGATGCTTCTCCAAAACTGTGTTTTAGAGGCAGATAATCACTTTTTTATCCAAACATTTTTTTAAATTATTTATATTTTACAAACGCAATAATCAAATAATCACTTCAAAACGTAATCCCAAACACCATCTTAGAGTTTAATGTATTGACAAAATACAGAACAACCTAAAACATACGTAATATTAGCGTAAAAATGTTTAACATTTGACCCACGTATATAAAAATAAGCACATAAAAGAGTTAAATACCCGGATGGTCCCTGTGGTTTGCCATTTTTTTCACCTTTAGTCCCTAACTTTCTAAAAGTACAGCTATAGTCCCAAACTTTTCAATTTTCGTTCTCAGATAGTGCATGTGCCTAACATCAGTTAATTTTCTCAGTTAAGAGGGTGTGAAATGAAAAAAATATCCTTACTATAAAACAAAATAACTTAATAAATTTATTATTTGTAGGACCCACTCCTTTATAAAAACAGAAAAACAACCACACCCCTACCCCATCCCCACCTTCCTCTCTATTTCTTCTCTCTTCACCCACCCTGCAACTCCATCATCCCATCTTGTATGGAGATGAATCACCGATCTTGTCAGATAATCTGATACTTTCAATAAGCTCAATAAGCTTCCGTGTCGATATGTTCATACCTTCATCAAATTTGTCGCCATTTACTTCTTTCTTGCCATTCGTCACGCTAAAGTTGCAGTTATCTTTTTCCGGCAAAACGACTTTGATATCATCTGTGTTTTGGTCAAAAATTACTGAAGCAATTAAGTGATCAAATTAGTTTGTGAGGTAGTGTGCTAATGATGTTTACGAAAAATATGTTAATTTGATTGTATATGAAGACAGTTTCAGGATATAACTTGAGGATATCAAACTATATCAATAATCAAACAATGAGCAATAAAAGTAAAAGTTGACACAGGATGTACGAGGAAAGCCCTTGATCAATCTAGATCTCTGGCATAAAACATCGGGAGCTGACAATCGTCGGCTGCCTTGTTCTTCTTATTGCTTTAAATAACCAGGATACAGTTGTAGGATGTAATACCCCGAACCTTAATATACTGTTTATAAACTGTAACACCTCGAAAATTCGTGTTAAATAAAATAACGACACGTGTCGTGTAAGACGAAAAGCGTTATAAACTCAGATTTATTAAAAATGTTTGACAGGATTTAAAAGTGTCGTCATGTTAACTTTTGCACCTCTGAACGACCTCGTTATAAATCCCAAGACTCAAATCATATTAAAAACATCTAGTATATGTTCAAGTTCAGTGAATTATAGCGATGAATGCTTCATAATTTAATTGGTGGACTCCTACGAAGAAATTCCTACGGTAACCCTTAGTTTTCAGTACTTTTATAAAGGATCCAAGCAAACAATTCAAAATGGTAGGGTATGTATCTGTTCATGGCACTTTTTAGAGGCCCCTTATTGATAAAACATGGCCAAAAATCGATTGCACATCAGTTGCCCTTTCGAATGCATGAAAGAACAACATTTTGGTCCCTGATGAAGGCTTGCGCACCGCAAGAAGAGACCCTTACGGTGCGCAAGCAGCTGCCCAGCGACCAGAAACCGGCTGCAGCCCGTTTTGCGCGATTATGACCAATCTCACTGGTATTTCTCACTATTGGGCGACCCCTAAAATGTTCCTAGACCCCAGGGACACTTGTGGGACAATTGTGGTCACTTGTAGCCTTAGTTGTCAACATCTTATGGTGATTACAACTAGTATATAAGGCCTTTAGTTGCAACCAATCTATCACAACTTCATCTGCATTTTTGGAGCACTTCTGGAACTCAAAGCCTTCTCTCAAGTGTTCTCTAATCAAGCTTAGGACCTTTGTAAGTTGCCTAACCTTCTCTAATTAATTTTAGCTTAGTGATTTAGCTAAAAGTCAAACCGTCGTAATTACGGTTTGACTTCGAGATTAGTCAACAATGGCTCAGTCATATCTCGAATTAAAAGTAGGTATAAGTTGGTATTTATGTGGGTAATAAACCCTCAAAAGGGTTCCCCCTGATTACCACTCTAACCAGGTCAAAAGTCGGGTCAAACTAGTTTATAAAAAGTCAACAGGATACTTAAAATGCCATTTATGCATAATTAACATTATAGATCATATACAACCTGTTTGATCATTGTTATAACTTAGTAATAAGTGTAAGAACATGTCTAAACATGTTCAACTCGACAAATTCCTGTAAATACCCGGTTCGGAACCGAAAGTCACATAGTTTGACTTTCACTTTGACTTTCAGTTCTGACCCATTTAGGCATGTTTTAGAAATGCCTCGGAGCTTTAATTGGACTAGGTTAAATGTTAGAATAACCCTCTGTGATGTTACACCTTGGTTCACTAGTTATCCAATTAATATGCACGTTTCCGTTAATTGCTCATATGTTGACCGTTATGCCCTTATTACTTTAAAACGTGAATTTTGGAAATGTAAAAGAGTAGAAACTTTAATTACTGATATATAAACTTGTATGCAAAGTTTGACATCAGTTTGGATTGTAGATTAAGAGTTATGCTCATTATCGCAAAATGAATGCTTTATGTTAAGCCTACTTTTTGGTATCAAACTTAATACCCACTGATGTAATATATTATTTTGGGATTTTTAAAGATTTTTAATTAACTTAGGCTGAGCATAAATAGTAGTCGTAGGCTTAATCCGGTAATTGTCGGTTTTGCCCTTACGGGCCATAAAATGAGTTTTACATATCTAAACGACTCCAAACCTTTTGCTACTGATCACATATGAAAAATAAATTATTTTTAGCCTTCTGGAAATATAAAAATATTAGATTTAAGTATCAAACCCGGAAATGGCCTTTAATCGCCTTATTAAGCGTTTTTAGCGCAAAGTATGTATTAAAATTATATTGGACATACCCGGGTTGATACCTACTGATATATGAGGCAAATTATAATATTTTAACAGTAAGCAAAGGTTGATAAACTCAGACTTCAGTTTTGAGCTTTTCGGCTTATGTGAAATTACCAAAATACCCCCACGGAGCATAGTTTGGTTAAAAATGATAAATTTCACATATATGCTTTATCTTACTGTTATAACTCATTAACTTGAGCATGTTTACTGATTTCATCAGACCTGTAACCCAGTTAAACACTTAAACCCTTTTTCAACCTTTAAAATGACCAAACTACCCCTACGGGGCCTAGTTTGTGTTTAAACACGTTTCGGGCATAATGAAAGACATCTTACTGATGTCGCAACATATTTGAGGCATAATTAACTTAAGAAACCTGTATATAGCTCTCATGAATACCCGTCACGCTTATTACGCGTACGGTTAGGTTTGTGTAACAAGTTTACATAAATTAGCCGAAACGGGTCAAACCTTAACAGTTTTATCTCAAAATCCAGAGTGTGAATAATAAACCCATATTAAACAAGTCTTCAAACTTGTCGGGTCTAAATCACATTCTATCCGGTCTTCGCTTAATCGTGCGTACGAACCGTATCTTTGAAACTAGCCGGTCTAAGCTTAAGCTTAATTAAAGACCCGTTAGTATTCTAATAGGTTATTATAAACCTTCGTTCCAGATTAGGAGGACCAGTAAAAGCTACGTGCATTTTGCTTACTGTGATTAATACTTACTCAGGTAAATACTTTTAACTTATTTTCCCTATACGGGCTTGGGTTACGGTATATAGCATACCGCTTGATCGAGCATCAAATCTCCACAGTTGAGTGGGTAGTTGACTAATTTGATCGGCTCGTTTAAACAGTCTTGATTACTTAAAGCCTTTGGGGGGTTAATGACCATGTCCCGGATATCCTTGGCATCATCTTACGAGATGGCCACGACCTGAGCACGGGGTGTAGGCGTACACCCGTCAGTGTATAACTCTATGATGTGGTGTGTCTATTGATCTTTAACCCGGACAAGATCCGGGCTACTGAACGCACAAGTAACATGTAATTCGTTCACAAGATTATAATATTAAATAATTCTCCCAAGTTATAAAAATGTTTATGCCATGTGCATCCAAACCAATTTTAAATCATTTTTCAAAATGAGTCAGTTGATTGTATTTACCAGTGTAAACTAACGTATTTTCCCAAAAAGACTGAATGCAGGTACTAAACGAAATTGGCTGGATTGTCTCCTTAGCATCAATAAAAAGTCTCGCAAGCTTAGGATGCCTGAAGTCTGTTAAACTATTGTTTCATATTTTATTTTGATCCGTTCTGTGGATAAACATCCGAACGTTGTGATACTTGATATTACAATAATTTATTCGTTTGTATCATATTTTAAATTGCTTCCGCTGTGCATATTTTTATATTGTGTTGTTTGACTATTATGTTGCCAACCACGTCACGATACTCCCCCACCGGGCCCACCGATGACACGTGGAAATCGGGGTGTGACAGGTTGGTATCAGAGCCAACACTGAGTGAATTAAACACTAGCCTTTTGTGTTTAATCTCAGTTACACAATTGCACAATTCTAAACTTTCGAGTCTAGACATATAACATAGGACAAATTCCACCTTGTTTGTGTTGTCCTTTATTTTACATACATTTTTGTATTGTTATCTTATTTTGTATTGACAGGACAAAATGCCTCCAAGATTCTTCCGTAGGAGAGGACGAGGTAAGGGGCCGATTACCGCCCCCAATGACAACGAGGCAGGACCCTCAAATGCACGAGCTCCTTCGACAACAGAGAGTGATGATCCACGACAAAACAGAAGGAACCTATTTGAGCCGGCTAGACGGTCGGTCTCACATAGCTCGACACCTCCGGTCCAAAACCCGTATGGGCCACAACCGGACTACGAGCCGAACAACCCTCAGCCTTCCTTCATACCATTACAACGATCCCTGTCTCATCATTCTTTCGGGGACCCCACCCCAGTTTTTCGGAGCCGGTTTAATCCGGTCCGGTAGGCTACGTGCAAGAACCCGTGGGTTTTAACCCACTAGGGCCAGACGATCACTTCTCCGGTGATAATGCGGATGACATGGACGAGGATACGGACCCCGTCGAACCTACAAGTGGTACTCCGAACCACCCGATAGAGATCTCCGACGGATCTTCATTCCACGGATCGCCCTATGTTGGTCCGGATAGCTTTCAGGCGATGTTCACCCGGCACGAGTGGTATTATACACCTCATCACCATTCGTCGCCTCATGAGCAGCAGCAGCCGCAGCAGCAGCATCATCAAGATTCCTCTGAGGATCACCGATTTGTGGCAGTTACGCCACCACCTCCACCGCCACCAGTACAGCCGGCACCTCCTCAACCGCCAAGGCATAGGAGAACCGGTGCCCGAATGTCGTCACGAGCAGGGGACTTCCATTTCAGTTCCCCACGTCAGTCCAGTGGCAGCCATTATCCGCCACATCAGGAGGACCCACAAATGGGTGGACCTTCACAACCAGCTGTACCACAGCCACCGCCGATGGGTTTTGACAACCCAATTCCAGCGTATACGGGTTCCATGGCATATAACCCGTTTGAACCCCCAACGCATCACAACTATGGTTACGCGGAGGCCGACCCGTACATGGTAGCGGCGAACTACAACGCCCAAGAACCCTATGGGGATCCATGGGGAGTAGGGTACCCGAATCAGGGATACCCGATACCTCCTAGACCCATTATCCGAACGCAATCGCAGCCGCCACGGTTTTCTCCCCCAGAAAGGGAGGAAATCCTACAAAGGTTAGATGAAGTAGAGCGAGGCTTCCACCGTGACCGTAGGGAGAGACAGACCTTCTTCCAAGGATTAGCAAGTTTGATCAAAGGGAAGAACAAGAAGGATCATTAAATCCTTCCAATTGTTGATTGAGCCCCTGCGTGGGCATGTATTTGTTGTATTTGTTTAAGCCCCTGCGTGGGTATGTATGTGTGTTTATCTTGACCCCTGCGTGGGTCTATTGTCCGTTAACCCCTGCGTGGGTATGATGTTTGCTTAAAGTCCCTGCGTGGACTAATTTGTTTGATTAAAGTCCCTGCGTGGACTAGCATGTTGATTAACCCCTGCGTGGGTAATTGTTGATTGAAAAGACCCGTTTAGGGCAGCGTGTAATATTATAATAAATTAATGGAATGTTTGTTTTATAAATTTCATGTTTGCCATTATGTGCATATATAAATTATAAATGAAATAAATAAATTAAAATCATTCCTTTTTGAAATAATCTGCCTATGTAATTATTAATTAAGAATCTTATAGTGTGAAACCTAGCCTTCAGGTCGTTATAAGGCCGGGCCAAGATGGTAAGACCTGTTCAAAAGATTCAAATCCCTGTTAACATCTGAAAAACATGTTAACACTCCTGGCAGATGTGATTCATTTGAAATCACACAAGTTATTATATAAGGTTCTTTCAAAGATTCCAAACCCAATTATATGATCTCTGAATCATGGGTTAAATCATCAGTTAAGATGACCATACTTTTACCATACGTGGTAATATAGTGCCTACGGGCCCTGCTCATTTCAATATGAGCCAAAAGACAGTGGTAGCGATGACTCCCTGTCAGATAAAGGTAATGAACTAGGTTCAAACCTTCATGCTTTGATTCTCTGAAATCATAGCTTATAATTTATAAGTGTCCTTGTGACCAGGCCTATTGTGCCAGTATACCTTAATGTTTTGATTCTCTGAAATCATAGATTAAATAAAAAATGTCCACGTGACTAGGCTTTTGTGCCACAAATAAAACTATTGTTGTTTTATAATTAGGATAAATTATTATAGAAATCCTAGCTAAACATGATTAACAAATTAACCAAATATGGTCTCTGTTTGCCATGGTTAATGAATTTCCCTAAGGGGAAATTCCATAATAAACTCTCAAATAAACTATTGTCCTTGTTTTCTGCAACAATTCAATTAAAATGGCTAACTCGGACGAGGGTAATAGTCATCCAGTGGAGGTTAATAATGACGCCCGAATTAATCTAACGGGTGCGGAATTAAAAGCGATCATAGACGGCGCTGTTACACAGGCTTTGGAAAGGCAGTATGAAGAGTACAGTGGGACTCGTAGTAGGACCCAATCTACACAGCCTTCAAAGCCACCGCCCAAGAAGGACGACCCGAAGAAAAACGATGATCGACGCTCCTCGAACCACAGTGCTCCATCTCAGCAGGTTATACGTAATCAAGGGCCCCGTGACAAGGGTTGCTCGTATAAATATTTTGTTTCTTGCAAGCCCCAGGATTTCACTGGGGAGAAGGGAGCCATTGACTGTATGACATGGCTGGATGAGATGGATACGGTTGTAGACATCAGCGGATGTGCGGAGAGAGACGTGGTCAAGTTTGTGTCGCAGTCTTTTAAGGGTGAAGCGTTAGCATGGTGGAGATCTCTGATTGAGGCCACCGGAAAAATCCCATTGTATAATATGTCGTGGGATCAATTTGTTGCCCTTATCAAGGAAAACTACTGCCCTCAGCATGAGGTGGAGAAGATAGAATCTGAATTTCTATCATTGGATACAGCTCCGACTAATCCATCCGACATTGCTAAGAACATGACAATGGAAAATGAAGCCGGAACAATGCAAAAACCCCCGAAACTTATGGGAATTGAAGATTATCACGGATGGAAGAAACGGTTTGAGAATTGGGTTCAGGCGAATCATCTAAAAGCTTGGGAGAGCATTGAACTGTATATGAGAGGCCAAAGAATTCAGCGGGAGTCGCTAAAATCATTTCAGAATTCACAGAGCAAGAAAGAGATAGTTATAAAGGAGAGAATGATGATCAATCTGTTACAACAAGCAGTAAAGGAGGATATATTTGTATTGCTTCAACATGATGACAATGCTTACTCTATCTGGGAAGCTCTTGGAAAGAAATTTGAGGGAAGTACTGAAATGCTACAAAGTAAAGCAGCTTTGTTGAAAAAGGAATTTGAACTATTTACGTGCATGTCTGGTGAAACAACAAAGAGTCTTATTGAAAGATACTGTCATCTTGTACGCACTATGTCACAGTTGAAGATTACAAAAACTCCAGCAGAATAGGTTGAAAAGCTTGCTGATGCGTTACCGCAACAGGAATGGGGTACATATCTGATGATATTGAAAAATTCCGGACAGTTTAGAAGGTTATCGATTGCGCAGTTTATAGAAAAGTTGGAGGCACGGGATCTGGAGCAGCAGAAAATTGCTAGAATGAACAGTTCTACTCATCAACAAGATATTAAATTGTACTATAAAGGAAATGTTCAAACTGCTGAAGCAAGTCCAAAGATACAAACTGCATTTAGTGCTGGAAATCAATCTACACCAAGCAGTCAAGGATCAGTCAACACTAGTGGGTTCTCATCGGTGAATCCTCCAAGTGTTCAAAATTCATCTACCGGAAATGGTCATCTAATTCAGTGCAATGTGGTTTTACATCTTCAAAATGGTCAAAATTATTCTGAAGAAGTTGTAAAGCATCATATGGGATTATTGGTCACTGCATTAGAGTCTTATGAAGGGTTGATTGCCGGAAGAATTGGTAATCCGATGCTCACAAAGGAAGATTATGACCAAATCGATGCTGAGGAGCTGGAACTGATGGATATTAAATGGGCTTTAGCTAGCGTTTTGAGGAGAGCAGAAAAGTTTAGATTGTTTACAGGAAGAAATGATTTCTTGGATGCAAACCTTTCTAATCTAGGATTTGATAAATCTAAAGTTGTTTGTTTTCGTTGCAGGGAGAAAGGCCACTTTAAAAGAGAATGCAAGAATCAGGAGCCGAGAGGAGCAAAGGAGTCATCCGGGAAAGATGATTATTATAGGAAAACCATTTATCAGCAAATCACTCATCAACCGCATCAACAAAAAGAAGCTCAAACGGCACATGGAAGAATGATCGAGGATGCAAACAGGAAAGCTTATCATGGAATTGTTGACCAAGATGATGAGAAAATGGCTGAAGGCTTTAGCTGGGACAAGTTTATTCCAGCTGATTCAAATGTTAAAGCGTTTATTGCACATATTGTTCGAAAGCCAGAAATGTTGAAGGAATGGATGGAAGTGTTATCTGAAGAAGATAAAAATGAAGATGAAAGATCTGTTTCATCTGAAAACAGTTCATCAGAAACAAGTGATAGTGATGAAGAGATGGAACAGATAAATTTGGGAAAAACTCATTTATCTTCTGACACTTTTGAATTTTATTTTGCAGAAAAATTGAAGAAACTGAAAGAAAGGAAAGCTGCAAAGGAATTGAAAGAAGTCAAAGTGATTGAGAAGATAGTTGAAGTTGAAAAGATTGTGGAGATCGAGAAGATCGTTGAAATCACAAAACCCTGTCTTATTTGTTTAGAGTCATGCAAACAATGTATAGAAAAAGATGAGAGGTTTAGTGAGTTAGAAAAGTTGAAAGAAAAGTTGTTGTTTGATGTAAAAAATTTGAAACAGTCATATGATGTATTGAACAGAACTGTGAATATTCTGGAAAAGACTAACACTGAAAGAGAGAAAGCTTTGAAGATGTTGAATGCTACTATGATGACAAAGCAAAAAGAGATCAACTTGTACATAGAAGAATGTGCAAAGTGGAAGAAAGAGTTGGATAGTGAAGCAACTGAGAATGAAAGAATCATAAGATTGCTGCAAAGTTACAAAGGTTGTGACTACATAATTGATAGAATTTATCCAACAATTGAAGGATTTGAAGCATTTCAAGGTGAAGAAACAAAGCCAAAGAAGAAAAAGGATACTGGTAAGAAACAGGGTGTCTGTTATAATAAGTGTCCGCCTCCGATTTGGGAAGGGTACTCGTCTAGAAAACCTAACGAGGAAGAACTAAAACAGGCAGTCAATATTAAGTTAGAATCCGAGATAACCGATGTTTTACCGGACAATATTGATGTCACGTTCACAGCGTCCGATACAGATCATGAGTCCGAATTGATAAAAAGAGTGGTTGATCAGGTGTTGGATAAGGATGAGGAGTCAGAGTCAAAGTCCGAGTCCGAAAGTTCGTGTCAGTCAGTCGGGAGTTCAAATTCATCCGAAAAGAGTTCAAAATCGTCGGGAAAACGGGTGTATAGTAAAGAATTTTTGTTGTCAAAATCTAATTTGAATGACGAAACATTTGAAGTTGCATATACTTTGAATGGTTCTGACAAATTATATTTTGATAAAGAATTTCCAATAAGAGGTGTTAAATCTGAAATGATCAAAAAGGTTTTCAAACTAACAGAAATTAATATTTCTGAAATAAAAGATGAAAATCTTAATGTAAAACCTAAGCCTTACACCTCAAGTGTACAACAAAGACTAAACAAGAAAAAAGGTTACAATTCTGGTTCTGGTTTTTAAAAGAAATCAAACCAAAATCGTAGCTACAAAAAGAAAGGACTTGGTTTTATTCCACCTGAAAACTATAAAAATGAAAAATATGTTCGAGATTTTAAATCAAAAATGACATATGTTGCAGGAACTAGCCATGAAGAAGAAGCAAAGAGCTCATTCTGGAAACAGTCAAACAAAGAGTTTCTTGCTGAAAAGATGAAGAATGGAGGTTTTCAAAGGAAATAGACAAGAACCTGTTACAGATGCAATGAAGTTGGTCATATTGCATGGAACTGTCCCAAAGCAACCAATACAAAACAGGGAGTCTCTGAAAAACTCAAAGAAGTAGTTGTTGATATTATGAAACCACCAACTGAACGATTTAAAATGTTTAAAAATTCAACATTTGAAGTTGGTGAATGTTCGAAGAGATTTTACAGGCAAAGTGTTAAACTTGACAATCAAGCTTGGGTTGTTAAGAAATCTGAGGTAAAATCTGGTGATGAATCTGATTCCACAAAATCAGAGGAGCCATAGTTTGATGAGAGTGATGAAAACTCAGTTCCTTCAATGGATGATGAGAACTTTCCACCATTGAGAACTGAAAATTTTAAAAGGAAAACTGGAAAGTCTGAAATCTCAAATCAGGGTTATTCTGAGAAGGATAACTTTGATGTTGAGAAAGCGTTTAATGGGAAAGTTAAGAAGATTTTCGGAAAAATGGTTGATGGAAAGGTGAAAGGGGTAAAGGAGTTTTATGCTAAAAAGAAAGCAACTTACACTCCAACTGCTTCTGAATTGAAAACACCCAAGGCTGGTCAGGCTTGGGTGGATATTTTCTTTCATTAAAAAACCTGACTTGCCGGAGATCCCTAGTTTGTAATCGTGGATCAGGAATCGGCATCATTCATGTTTTATGAGTTTGTATGAAAAGTTCTTAAAATTGTTAGAACTTTACAGGTTAAGTGTGACTTGCCGGAGCTTCCAGGTTGGTAAGTGCGAAGCAGGAATCGGCATCTTGATTGTTAAAATGGTTTGTGTAGAGGTTTATTCCTACATGTGTTTAAAATGTTGGATATTCTTACAAGTGGTGAGAGGTTGATTCTGACAAAGTGATTACTCAAGGTCATTAGTTTGAACTTGATGTAATCCTGATACAAGAGATTGAATGGACAAAATGATGAACCATACCCCTAACTTTACAAGTGGTAAAATCAACAAAACTTATTTTCCGGAAAAATCATTTTGGTTAAAACAAACTTAAGTGTTTTGAAATCATAATGAGAAAATAGTTTTGTGTAAGGGGGAGTTCTGATTGTTTATGCCTAGTGGATGGCGATTTGAAGTGATTCGATATCAGTTGTCAAGTTTTTGTATAGTTCATTTTATGTTTCTAGTGGGTCAAGAGTCTAGTAGTTTTCAAATTTCCTAAAATGTGTTTGCATTTTAGGGGGAGTAAGAAATTTTAGAAAATCCAAAAACATTTGAAAATTTGAAAATGTCAAAAACATTGAAAAATTCAAAATGAGTTTTGTTGTAAAAAGAGGAAATGATAGTAGATCAGTTGGACTGTCACAGCATGCTAAAGAAATGGAAAGATAAAATGTGATAAATGATCTCACTAAAGATGTGACGATAGGCTCAGCTAGACTAGTAGATTTGCGATAACGATACAAACCTAAATGAAAAAGCCTAGTTCTAGTGGGAAACATGGTCAAAAGCATAGTACTTAGTTTTGTCCTTCTTGACTGTGTGCCTACTCAGTAATCGCTGATTGTCGAAAGGCATAAAACTGATTAAGTTTGTGAACTTTCACAACTTTGCTGAAAAGTCGCTGTGATTGTGCATTTCATTTTGCAAAGATTTAAACTTGTTTTATTTCTTTATTTTGTTTAAGCATCGGACATCCTCTGCGTATACGTGAGTATCGACCTGGATGTTGTTGCCTAAACGTTCTGCTTTATTTTCTTTGGTGTTTCGTTTAAGCTTTGGATCACCTCTGCGTATACGGAAGTATCGACCTGGTGGTTAAAGCCTAAACAACTTCAACTTATTTTTATTTTCTTATTTTGTTTAAACATTGGACTTTCTCTGCGTATACGGAAGTATCGACCTGATTGTTAATGTTTAAACATTCTGCTTTGTTTTCGCACAAATCACAGTTGATAAAAGTTTAAAGACATTACTCAAGATAGTGTATTGCATGATGAGGGGATATGCTGAGATCGTGGGGTCCATAAGATTTTAGTGCTATCTATTAATATACTTTAACGTATCGGTAAGCATTTCGAAAGTTTTTAGATTGAGTTTAAGTGGACAACAATATCGTCAATCAACGTGAATCGTTTAGAACTGAAAATGTTTAAAGCTTAATGGTGCTAGTGATTGGTCACATAAACTGATATGATCCTCTTACACAAGCTCACAAAAATATTGTCTGTAAATATTTCTTTACTGCATTCTTTTACATTAAAAAATACAAAAAGATTTTTAGTGTGTTTTAGCATAAATTTTGAAAAATACAAAAATATTTTTGACAACTGATGTTGGAAAGCTGATTTTCAAAATTTCGAGTGCTAAACATGATGACATTGTTGTGAGGGGGAGTATGTCTTGAACATCAAATGTATTTCTTTTAAATCAACAAGTGGTTCATCAAATAGAAAGTTGTTTATGAAAGGGAGTCAGTGTTGGTTCATACAAATTGTTAAATTTAGAAAATTTATTTCTGGGTTAAGAATGTGCAGGTATAGCCAGGTTTTGATCTTGAGTCTAAAGATAAAGAGCCAGGATACAATACCTGAGGATTCTGATGAAAGTTAAAACCAGACAACGATCCTAAAGCTGATCCTAAAGCTGATGATGCTGATGAACTGAAGAAAAGCCAGCATATCGCAAGGGGGAGTCTGAAGAAGTGAAAAGATTGAGAAAGTGAAGCCCAGAGACTGATAAAGACTGAAGATGCAAAGACTCGACACTTAAGACTCGTCAACATCTGAGGGGGAGTCTGTTGGTGCATTCATTTGTCGTCTTCGTCTTATGTCGAGTCTCGTTGCGAATCTGAAACTGAAAGAGGATGATGTCATCATATTTAATGATGACATCATAATGTTGAAGTCATCATTGACATCATCTCACATGAGACAAAAGCATGTTAGTTTCTGATTTCGTTTTTATGGTCAAAATGTATTTCTGATTTCGCTTTTGTGTCAAACACATGATTCCGCTCATGTGTCAATGATGATTCCGCTCATGTGTCAGTCATGATTTCACTTTTGTGTCAAGGTACTGATTTCGCTCTTGTGTCATGTCCTTATGAGCGAAATCAGTGAGCTTATATATAGGTCGTATGAGCGGAATCACATTCATAGTTCTAGTTGTTGTCTTCCGGTAAGCCACGAAGTGCTGCCGAAGTGTTGTCAGGTCTGTAATCGATTGCATATCAATAAAAACAACAGTTTAAAGTGAATATGTGCTAAATTACACCGAAATATTTGTTTCCGCCTCTTGTTTTGGTGAAAAACTCTTCTAACCGACTCGTTCGGGTCCGAAACCGATCCTACAATTGGTGATGACAAACCTTGACTGTCAAGCTTACCTAACGAGCTTCAACACGATGTCCCGGTTGGTTCCTTATTTGGTAACCCCGGAGCCAAAAAGAATCGCTCGTTTTATCGGTGGTTTAGCCCCCGAGATCAAGGCAAGCGTGAAAGCTTCTCGGCCAGCTACTTTTAGATCAGTAGCTGACATTTCCTTATCCCTCACACTGGATGCGGTCAGGCAGAGATCGCTGAGGAATAAGGAGGCTGAGAAGAGAAAACGTGAAAATGATGGTTCACGCAGACCGAACAAGAAGCACCGTGGGAACGGTGATAGCAAGAAAGGATCTGACTCAAGGAAAGAGGGGCATAATTCTGGTGAGAAGCCCAAATACAAGATATGCAAGAAGCAGCACTTTGGAAAGTGCAGACTTGAGTCGAACTCACAGACTCAGTCAAAATCTTATGCTTGTGGCATTTGCAAGTCCACGGATCACAAAACCTTGGATTGCAAGAAGATAAAAGACGCAACGTGCTACCGTTGCAATGAAAAGGGCCACATTAAAACCAACTGCCCTAAGTACAACAAGAAGCCTGAAGAGGCTAAGAAGACTAATGCCAGAGTCTTCAGTATGGACGCCAAAGAAGCAGTGCTAGACAACAACGTTATTACAGGTACTTTCCTTGTAAATGACGTCTTTCTAGAGTACTTTTTGATTCAGGCGCTGATAAGTCTTTCGTTGATAAAAAGTTTTGTGAATTGCTGAAATTACCTGTCAAAACCTTAAATGTGAATTATGAGGTGGAGTTAGCAGATGGCACCCTAGAAACTGTCTCTACTGTGTTAGATGGATGTGTCATATCCATTAAGAACCATTCTTTTCCTCTGTCTCTACTTCCCTTTAAGTTGGCCGGTTTTGACATAGTTTTGGGTATGGACTGGTTATCTCATAACCAGTCCCAAATCATCTGCAACAGAAAACAAGTGGTAATAAAGACTCCGTCTGGTGAATCACTTACCATTCGGGGAGATACCCAGTATGGGCTGCCTGAGCAAGCGACTATGCTCAAGGCTTCAAAGTGTTTAAAGAGGGGTTGTGTCATCTACATGGCGCAAGTGATTATTGATGAGCCCAAACCAAAGATAGAAGACATCCCTGTCATCTCTGAATTTCCAGAAGTTTTCACGGAAGAACTACCTGGTTTGCCACCAGATAGGCAAGTGGAATTCAGGATTGACATCATCCCCGGAGCAGCCCCAGTTGCCAGAGCACCCTATAGGTTGGCTCCAACGGAGATGAAGGAATTAAGGACGCAATTGGACGAATTGCTGGCCAAAGGTTTCATCAAACCTAGTTCGTCTCCTTGGGGAGCACCAATCCTATTTGTCAAGAAGAATGATGGATCAATGCGTCTGTGCATCGATTATCGTGAGCTTAATAAAGTCACGATAAAGAATAGGTATCCTCTACCCAGAATCGACGATTTGTTCGATCAATTGCAAGGGGCAAGTTATTTCTCGAAGATTGATTTGAGGTCAGGCTACCGTCAGCTGAAGGTCAGAGATGAAGACGTACACAAAACAGCATTTAGGACTCGTTTTGGTCATTACGAGTTCCTAGTGATGCCTTTTGGGCTCACTAATGCACCGGCCGCGTTCATGGACCTCATGAATCGCGTTTGCAAGCCGTACTTAGATAAATTCGTCATCGTTTTTCATCGACGACATTCTTATCTATTCGAAGAACCAAGCTGACCACGAGAAACACCTTCGATGTATTCTCAAACTCCTACATCAGGAGAAGCTCTATGCCAAATTTTCTAAATGTGAATTTTGGCTACGAGAAGTCCAATTCCTTGGACACGTGGTTAGTGAGCGTGGTATCCAGGTGGATCCCGCTAAGGTTGAAGCCGTAATGAATTGGCAAGAGCCAAAGATGCCTACAGAGATTCGTAGCTTCCTGGGATTGGCAGGATATTACAGGCGTTTCATTGAAAATTTTTCAAGGATTGCTGCACCCCTAACTTCCTTGACTAAGAAGAAAGTAAAGTTCGTTTGGGGCCCTAAGCAGCAAGAGTCCTTTGATATTCTAAAGCAAAAGTTGAGCAACGCCCCAGTACTGACGTTGCCAGATGGAATAGAAGAATTTGTGGTTTATTGTGATGCTTCGCACACTGGCATGGGGTGTGTGCTTATGCAGAAAGGCAAGGTTATTGCCTACGCTTCACGACAATTGAAAGTGCATGAAAAGAATTACACCACCCATGACTTGGAGCTGGGTGCCGTTGTATTTGCACTAAAGCTTTGGAGGCACTATCTTTATGGTGTCAAGTGTGTGATCTATTCTGATCACAAGAGCCTCCAGCATCTGTTTAACCAGAAGGAATTGAACATGAGGCAACGCCGTTGGATGGAGACTTTAAATGATTATGATTGTGAAATCAAGTACCATCCCGGCAAGGCGAATGTAGTCGCCGATGCCTTGAGTAGAAAGGAGAGGGTGAAACCTATCCGAATCAATGCCAAGCGCATGGAGATAAAGAATAATTTGATTGAAAGGTTGTTAGCTGCACAGAAGGAAGCTGTGTTGGAAGCTAACTATCCTAATGAAAAGCTAGGAGTAACTGAGGAGCAGTTAACTCTTAGCAAGGACGGAATTTTACGATTAAATGGACGAATATGAGTTCCAATTTATGGAGGTCTTCGAGATGTCATCCTTCAGGAAGCCCATAGTTCCAAATACTCCGTTCATCCTGGAGCTGATAAGATGTACCAGGATCTAAAGGCAAATTATTGGTGGATAGGCTTGAAAAAGTCTGTGGCCACTCATGTAGCTAAATGCTTGACATGTGTGCAAGTCAAAGCCGAGCATCAAAAGCTGTCAGGCTTGCTACAACAGCCTGAACTTCCTACGTGGAAGTGGGAAATGGTAACTATGGATTTTATTACCAAGTTACCCAAGACAAGGAAAGGAAATGATACAATATGGGTTATAGTTGATAGACTGACTAAGTCAGCGCATTTCTTACCCATCAAGGAGACTTATAGCTCCGACATGTTAGCCCAGTTATATGTTGATAAGATTGTAGCCCTACATGGCATACCTGTAGCTATTATCTCTGACCGGGATACTAGGTACACGTCACATTTTTGGAAGAGTTTCCAACAATCTTTGGGCACACGTTTGAATTTTAGTACGGCTTATCATCCTCAGACTGACGGTCAGAGTGAGCGTACTATTCAAACGTTGGA